>RCUC01133570.1:0-45094 GCA_003697995.1 Taxidea taxus jeffersonii | reverse complement strand
GTGTCATTTATGCTGTCTGTGCTGTGTACATTGTATTGCTGAAAGTATGGCTGTGTGTGTTGATTTGGAATGGTTTCAGTGTGTGCATTTGTGGATGTCTTGTGTGCTGCAAGTAATACGCCGATTTCCTTTGTTCCTTGTGTGGTGATGTGAGATGTGGGTGAGATGTAGAGTTATTTCATTTAGGCAGTGTATATAGGGAGTGTGGGTGCTGTATGTGTAGTGAATTCTCTGTTGCATTACAGGTGGGAGTGAGGGGAATAGGTGATGAGATTGTCCATAGGGGAGTGTAGTGTGTCTGCTGTGCGGTGGTGTGTTTGTGTTTGTATGGATGGTGTGTGTTGGAGATCTGTGGTATGTGTGGAATAGGGATAGTGGGTATGGAGCGCAGGGTGGTGTGTGTGGTCTCAATGATGTGGGTAAATGTGTGTGGTCTATATGTTGTCTGGGTCATGTCTCTGCAGTTTGAGATGCACATGTGCAAATGGGGTCAATGATGAGTGGTATCAGTCGGTTGGTTGTGTCTTCTAAAGGTGGTTTCGGTGTGGGTGTGTGTGGTGTTTTTGCTGGGAATACATTGGACGGTATGGTGTGTGTGTTTCTGCTGTAGGGTTGGAGTGTGTTGGAGGTTTGATGTGACTCTGAGGGAGGTGTTGCATATGTCTGCTGTCCTTCTGGTGTGTGTGTGCATGAGATGTGCGCTATGAGTACTCTGTGTGGTGTTCATGGGTGTTCACAGTCATGTGTGAGTGTGGTCTATGGGTTATTCCTTTCTCTTGGTGACTTACCCGAGTTTGTGCTGCAGGTTTGGTGTGACTCTGAGTTTTCTGGGTATCGTGTGTTCCGTTTCTAGAATTTCTGGGTGGTATGCATGTTTGTTCTTGTAGTCCTGTTTTGGGGTTTCTGTGTATGTCATTCCTGTGGTGTGGTGTGTTCATGGGTGATATCTGCCTGTGTGTGTGTGTCAAGTGTTCTGTGTAATTCGTATTTGTGAAGTGCACACTAGTAGTCTTTGTGGGTGTGTGTGTGTTTGTCGATGTGTGCATGTGCCATATGTGCTGTGTGTGTCGGTTGAGCGGGATGTATCTGAGAGGTGTAGTTGAGGGAACGTGTTGTCCATGAGGTAATAGGGTACTGTCTGTGGTGTGTGTGAATTTCAGAAGGCTTTGGGCTCTGTGTGCCTTCTCTGTGTTTGTGTGTATCATCAATGTTCTATGCAGGTAATCTATATGTGTAGCTTGTATAGGGTGTTTTGCGAGTGACTTTGTTGAGTTGATGTCGATGGAATGGGTGTCTTTGATGTATGTCTCCTGTGGTTGGTTTTGGACGGGTGTGTATAGTAAGTGTGTGGTGTGCATTGTGTGTGTTACACGCCTTGTTAGTGTGTGTGCTTGTGTGTATGTTTGTTGTGAACGTGGAGAGTGTTTTCTATGGTTCCCTGATAAGCATGTGCATATGTGGCACATATGACACCAAATGGTATATATCATGCCTCACCACTGCGTTTGGTGTCAGGGTGGTCATATGCATTCATGTGTGTTTGATTTATGTGTCCTGAGCATGCTGTGTATTCTGTGTGTTTTCTGGGGGTCCTGTAAGTCCAGTGTATATGTGTGCCCTGTGTAGTTGTGGTGTGTGTATGGTGTACGCCTAGAAAGGCTGGGCTCCCGGTGTAGGGTATGGGTGTATGTCATATGTGTCCTTTGGGTGTGATCTATTCATGCTGGGTCGGCAGGCTATGGTTTGTGCATGATGTTTATGTGTGGTTTTTGCTGTTGGTGTGTGTTGGAATATGTCCATGTCCACGGATTCTCTGGTTGCCATTGGTTGTTCCTCGGTTTGTGAGATATGTAGGGAGAGAGGGAATATGTTTGGTGATTGTACGGCTAATGGTCGGTGCACTACCCACAGGACCTTATGCAGCACCTGCATGGGGTTGGAGGACCGTCATTTTGAGGAGGGATAGCAGACACCACTTATGGTGGTGGAACACAGAAAACAAGTGAGAATTCCTCAAAATCTGGGACGATTCTCTGTGAGTGAGAGCTCCATGACCCCTGAATGTGAGCAAAGACAGTGGGAAATATGAAAGTTTATGGGAGTGCCTATTAAGAGGATCCACACAGGCATGGAAACAAGCTGAAAAATCAACCGGGGAGGGAGAGAAGTAAGAATGTTTCCCCTTGGCCCAAGAATGAGGCCAACTCCCATTCAAACTGCTCACTTGTCCTGGACACAACCTTTTCCTGCTGAGCCTCTTCAGATACCTGAACTTTCCAGATGTCCCAGGTGTTCTGAAACCCAAATTGGAAGGGCCCCACAGTGCAATATAACCACTGTCCTAAGAAGCCTGTGGGTGTCTCCTCTTTCAAGCGAGCCTATGGCTCTTTGACATGGACACGAATGATCCATCAGGATCCTCTCGTTCCAGAAAAAGAGAACAGGATAGATGCACCTGGTAGGCTCAGTGGGCTAAGTATCTGACTCTCGGTTGCAGCTGAGGTCATGATCTCATAGGTAGGGTGATGTAGCATCCTTGTCCTGGAGTGTGCTGTGTGGGGAGCCCACATGATGATTCTCTCCCTCTGCCTTTCTCCCAAGTCATGCCCAATCCCCGTCCATCTCTCTCAAACAAATCAGTGATTTTCAGAATGGAACCACTAGCCCAGTTTCCGAACGTGGTGGCTTTGTCGAGTCTAAGAAACCGCTCTGGGTTTGGGTGAAAGGAAACTTCCATGAACTCTACCAGAGTGTTGGTCAGCAAGAGGCTTCCATTCTTCTTTTAGAAAGAGACCATGTCTGGCCTTAGATATTTCTCCTGCCCTTTAAGCCAGGGACTAGAGACAGCAGTCGCTTTGGGAAATGTTTGGGAAAGCAGGTATTTCCCTTTTGTGGAAGCTCCTTTGTTTGCAGCTGGGCCTTTTGTCAATATTCATTACATATGCCAGGAAAGAGCCCTCACCAGCCCTGGCAGAAAACTCTGCCTGCCTTTGCCATCTGGTCTCCAGAATGAGGATTCAGAGTGAGCCCAAAAGTAGAGCTCCACTACTTACTGCGTGCAGCAAAGCAGCATGCAGTCTTAAGGAGGAGCGCCAGATTCCTTTTTGATATCCAACACGAATGATTCTCACTGTGCACAGGAGCACCACAGAAGCTTGCCACCAATTACTGAGTGCTTGCTGTGGAGTGGCAGCTCCATAGTCTACGAATATGAACCAATGGAATGTTGGAAATTCGCCAAGCTTAAGAGAATATCTACAGGAAGGCCAATATCGTCCATTCCAATGGTAATTTGTTTTAACTTTGTTTCCCTTTGCTACACAAATGTGACCGGGTGTCTCTGAAAACTCCCAGCCCAGCCTCTGCTGCCATATTCCAGTCCCCTATCCCTCCCAATGTCCGTGTATTTCTGAGCACAAATTGCAATGGATCGTGGAACCCAATGGAATGCAGAGGCCCCAGGGGCTGGGCCAGACTCCCAGGTTAACTGAGACACAGTATTTGAATGGCCTCAAGCCTGAAGCTAGTATGGAAGGAGAACCAGTCGATGGACGTCGGTACAGAGGGCCAGAGTTTTTCACAAGTGGTGAGAGTGTGAAGATGTCAAAAAGGCGGGGAGTAGCAAGCACACTCTCACAGGGAGCTCACCATATCAGGAGTATGAAACAGCTGTGGGCTTGGGTAAAGGGAACCTCCATTGGCTACACCTGGGCGCCATGTCAGCAAGCGGTCTGGAATCTTCCTGCCCAAAGAGAATGGACGCTTCTGGCCCTAGCTCCTTTTCCTGTCCTTCCCATCACTGAATGCACATAGGAGTGGCTTAGGGAGTGTTGGTGTGTGTGTGTGTGTTTTGTTGTGGGTGTGTGAAAGCCTCGTTGCTCTTTATATGATTAGTGTTTGGTGGTGCTTGTTGTGTGTGTTTGTGTGTGTGTGTGACTTTGTGGGTGGTCGGTGTTGTTTCAGTGTGATATGAATCTGAGAGGGGTTCTGATTCTTGAGGTGTGTTTTACCTATGTGTGTTGAATAGGTGGGTTAATTTCTGTGCGGTAGGTGTGTTGAGTATGTGCAGTTCTTGGGTGGCGTGTATGCGGTGTGTGTCTTGTACGTGCTATTGGTGTGTGATATGGTTGTGTTTCGTATGGTGGCTATTTGATGTTTCTCTAGTGTCTATAGGTGGGATAGGTGGTGTGTATGTATGATGTCCATGCACTGTGTTAGTCGGTTATCATTTTGGCGTGCGTTGTTTGTGTTCATCATTTCTTGCATGTGTGTGGTATAGTTTTCGGTGGACTATGTCTGCTGAGTTTGGTGTACCTATGGTGAGTGCATGGTGTATTTGTGGGGAGCCATTTAATGTGTCTCTTACTGGTATGCTTTTAGAATATGCGTTATATGCATGGTGAATTGTGTCATGTGTATGGTGTTTGTGCTGTGTATGCATGGTGTGCTTCCATGTAGGATAAGTGTTGTGAATCTGGTATATTTTGGGTGAGTGTTGTTACGTGACCAATGCATATGTAGTATGTGCATGTAATTTATGCTGTCTGTGCAGTGTGCATTGTATTGTATAAGGTATGGCTCTTTGTGTTGGTTTGGGTATGGTGCCAGCGTGTGCATTTTGCATATGTCTGGTGTGTCTGAGATTAATATACTGAATTCTTGTGGTCCATGTGTGGTGATGTGAGCTGTGGGTGAGGGGTAAAGTTGTGCCATGTTGGCAGTGTATGTGGGCATTGTGTGTCTTGTATGTGTAGTGATTCCTTGGATGCCTGTGGAGTGTGTGAGAGGGGAGTAGGTGACGAGATTGTCCATTGGGGAGGGTGGTGGGTCTGTGGTGCGGTGGTGCATTTGTGTTTGTATGGTTGATGTGTGTTGTAGATATGTGTTATGTGTGGAATAGGTAAGGTGTGTGTGGAGTACAGGGTTGTGTGTGTGGTCTCCATGATGTCAGTGTTGTCTTTTGTTTAAATGGTGTCTGTGCCATGTCTCTGCAGTTTGTGATGTACATGCGCAAAAGGGGTCAATGATGAGTGGTAAGAATCGATTTGGTTTGTGCTGTACAAGTGGTTTCAGTGTCGGGGGTGTGTGCTGTTTTTGCTGGGCATATTTTACATGGCATGGGGTGCATGTTTCCGCTGTAAGGATGGCGTGTGTTGGAGGTGTGATGTGGCTGTGAGGGAGGTTTTACCTATGTCTGCTGTCCTTCTGGTGTGTGTGTGTGTGTGTGTGTGTGTGTGTGTGCTATCAATGCCATGTGTGGTGTTCATTGGTTTCACGGTACATGTGTGAGTGTGGTATATGAGTGGTACCTGTCTCTGGGTGACTTACCCGTGTTGGTGTTGTAAGTGTGGTGTGACTCTGAGTGTTCTGGGTATTGTGTGTTCCGTTTCTGGAATTTCTGGGTGGTATGCATGTTTGGTCTTGTCCCGTTTTGGGTGTGCTCAGTGTGTAGTGCCTGTGGTGTGGTGTGGTGCATGGCTAATGTCTATGTGTTTGCATGTGGCAAGTGTGCTGCATATTTAGTATTTGTGGAGTGGACACCTGTAAGCTTTGTTTGTATGTTTGGCCATGTGTGTAATGGTCATAAATGTTGTCTGTTTGGGGTACCTGTTATGTATTTGTGAGGTCCAGGGGTGGAGAATATTTCTTCTATTAGGTAGGAGGGTTGTGTATGTCATGCGTGTGGGTTTCACTATGTATGGGCTCTGTCTCCCTTCTCTGTGTTTGTGTATAATATTGATGTTCCGTGCAAGTGATCTATATGTGTAGATCCGTGCAAGTGATCTATATGGGGCATTTTGTGTGTGACTGTGTTTGATCAACCTAACCATTGCCTGGGTGATGGTTAGCCTGAATTCCTTTTCCAACATAGTTTTTTAGTCCATATTCAATAGGTCTGGTGGAGAAGGCACTGTCTCTGAGTTTTCCTCTGTGGAGATTTTCTCTTCCTAGTCCTTTTGGTGAGAGATGAGTGAGGGGATGTGTCACTGAATGCATGAACCGTGACCCAGGCAAGGTGCACCCTGGAACGCTTCTGAGCAATCAGGGGTCCTCACGAAAAAGTAAGAAAAAAGTTTAAAAAAGAGGAGAGAGAAAGAGAAAGATAGAAAGAAAAATAAAATAGAACCCAGCCAGAATGGGTCCCAAATGTAGATTTATAAAGTATAGAAACATAAATGGACAGAAAATAGAGAAAAGTAAATGACAGGGATAAAAAAGAATCCAGCAAAAATGAATCCCAAGTAATAGATTTATATAATACCAGAACAAAACAAAAGATCAGATACACTGATAGAAGAAAAAGATTGGAGGGGGGCTATAAATCCTCAATGTGGGCAAGGAAGTTTATTTTGACTCTTTCTGGGTGTATCTTTATAACTTTGTTAAAGACTCAACTTTCAAAAGATAAGGAGGTATAAAACTGGTTTATTATAAGGGTAGCATTGATTGGAGAAAGAGGACCACCTTGAATCTTATCTCTATATGAATATTAAAAAAGGGAAAACAAAAGAAAATCACAGGTATATGTATCCAAGAGGCTCAAGTGAAAAGGTTAGTGTGGAATTTGTTGTATTGAACCTCTCATTGTGATGGTAAATAGGTTGTAATTTTTTAAAAAATTAAAAAGAACAAGACTAATGGGAACATCGGACTGATATCAGAAGATAAACAAAAGGGGCGGGAGCCACCAGAAGCGACACATTGAGAGTGCCCTGTGATTGGGTACCTGTATTAACTTGGAGTCTGGTTGAAAGCACTCAAAAAGAGCAGAAAATCTTAAGGGGAAACGGTGGAATCAGGCGGTTAGGGACAGCGGCTTAAGCTCACAGACTCAGGATGGCCACTGTTGGTACTGAGACAGAGAGAGTGTGGTGAAGAAGTCATGCATTGGTCCCTGTGCAACTGGCGCTCATGAGACCATCTTTGTGGTGGTGTTTGTGGTAGAATCTGGTGTGGATGCCAGCCGGGACTCTCTAGAACCACCGCCTTTTGCATTCTGCACACACACTACACGACCAGGGTCTGAGTCGTGCTCCTCAGTCTACCCAAAAAAAGCCCATGCAGGCACTAACCAGTGCTCTCTAGGCCCAGGTGAGAGTCTGAACACTCCCAGCCAGGGCCAGCTTGAAAATCTCAGTGTGCTATCTCTTGTTGGGACCTCTCTGATGGTCTGACCCTGCCAGACAGCCAAGGCAGAGGCTGTCACTGGAAGCAGCTCTCTGGACTAGTACTTCTCGTGGTTTGGGTACAAGTAGGAGCTCCTGGGATCCCTGAGAGTGTGACTGGGGACGTTCATTCCTGGTAGCAGAGGGGGAGTTTATATGCTCTAGAGCATCCAGAGGGGAATAGACTGAGGCTTCTCTCTGAGACGCAGGTCTGGGTGAAGTTTGCTTTCCTGTAAACCTCCAAAGAACTGCCAAGATCCACCAAGGAGAGGAAATGAATCAATACAAAACAACAATGCAAAACAAAACAAAAAGCCTTTAGAAAGCAAAAGCCTGAAAATCCTGTTTCCTCATAGCCCAGCCCCTTGATAGGGGCAGGAGGACTCAACTCTTGCAAGACTGCCTGAAACAGCAAGTAGCAGGTCTCTCCCCAAGAAAGCCAGCCAAAAAAAGCCCCAAAACAACAAAACAAAGAAAAATGAACATGAGGACAACCATCACTATATCATAGGCACAACTTTTATTTTGAATTCATTCCCATTATTGTCATTTTTTCAAAAAATTTTTTTAAATTTTAACCTATTTATCATCATAATAAGATGTTCAGTAGAGCAAATTTCATAATAACCTCTTAACTTCAATTTTTAGATAGATATACCTGTATTTTTCTTTTGCTTTTCTAATTTTATTCATATTCCTATAGAGATAAGCTTCACCATAAACCCCTTCCCCAATCAATGCTACCCCATATGTAAATGAGTCTTAATCCCCCTTTATCATAGGAAAGTTGAGTCCTTTAACAAAAATATCAAGGTACACCCAGAAAGAATGAAAATAAACTTCCTCACCCACACTAAGAATATATAACTGCCCTCCCATCTTTTTATTCTGTCATTGTTTCTGTGTATTTGTTTTCATCTAGTAGAATATAAATCTTATACTTGGGGTTTATTTTGGCTGGGTTCTCTTTTTCTGTTCTTGTCATTTACTTGTGTCAGTTTTTTTGTTTCTCTGATTTTGTTTGTGTATCTTATAAATATTACCTTTGAGCACATTCAGGCTGGGTGTTCTTTTTATTTTTTCTTATTTTTTTCCTCTCTTTCTCTCTCTTTCTTTGGTGGGGACTCCCGATTGCTCAGAAGCATTCCAGAGTGCACCTTGCCTGCACCACGGATGATATACTCAGCTAAATATCCCCTCAGCCATCTCTCACCAAAGTGACTAGGAGGAGGAATGACCAACAGAAGAAAATTCAGACTGTGACATCTCCATCAGAGCATAGAAGAATTTTCAAATATATGCATGGAAGCCAAAGGACAGTACTGTCTGCGAGAGCTCTAAGACACCACCTTTCAGCCTCCTCTTGTTTCATGAAGCTGGCGTGTTTTCCACGGGATCTGTAAAAGGTGAAGGTGAACTTCATATTGCTTGCACAGAGAAAGAAGAAGTTTTTTGGGCGGCCACCTTCAACAAACACATTGTGTCCGAAATATTCTTCCAACAGGACACAAGGTGTTAGTGGAGAGTGGTGTAGAACGTTTTTATAAATGTGAGTTTGAGAAGACAAACAGAAGGGCCTTATACTTGAAGTCTCAAAACTGTCAGTTCTAACAATTTCAATGTTCCTATGGCTTCATGGTTTCCTAGGGTTCATGAGTCCCTCCTTAGGCAAATTTCCCTCCTGACATTTGGAACATTTCAACAGAGGCAGACAGTTTGGGTGGCCATGGAATGTGTTCTCCCAGTGTATACTTTAGAAGCCTATGAAAAGGGCCATGCCCTAAATTCACAGTTTCAAAAGTGTCCAAAAACCGCCTTTTTACTATCTTCTTTCCTAAAGTAATATGAAATTTCGAAAAATGTGTTCATGCCTTAAGAACATTCACTAAACAAACCCCTTTCAATTGTCACAGCACACTGTAGAGAAAGTGCCATGCAATGAACGTCTGCACTCTTGGCGATACAGGAGTTTTCCGGCATGTGCAAAAATGTGAGAAGACTGATACAGACAAAACCATGAACAGGCAACTCTGAGTAGAATACAACCTTCAAAGACCAACTTGATGCAGGAAAGGAGCCTCATTAAATGTGTGTGTGTGTGTGTGTGTGTGAAAGCATTAGGGACCTGCCATATGCTACTCTGAGAAAAAAGAACCTTTTAGCTACTATCTATTTCAGGAAACTGGAAGTGTTCAAAAGTTACATGAAGATTCACACACCCCATATGTTTCTGCATGTACCTGTTTGGTGTGATAGCCTTGAATCTGAGAAAGAGCACTGAGAGGAAAGTGCTATACCCGTAACCCTCATCCTACCACTCTTGAGTAGAAAGCATTCTACTGAGATGTGTGATACACTTGCCTCTGAGACTGAACATTGAACTTGAACCCAATTCACTGAAATATGGGAGCTAGTCCCAAAATAGGTGCAGATGCAGAAGAAAGTGCCTTAAGAAAGATTGCTGTGGGGAAACGAAACAAAACCTAAACTCCCTTTCCAAAGTATATAGGAATGCATAAGGAAAATGCCATGCACACAGAGAAACCTCTTTGTTCTGAAAGTAACTTGCAACCAAGAGCATATGTCATAGTGAGAGAGCACGTTTCAGATAAATGTGTGGAAATCCTAAAGAAGGCTCCCTATATGTAACTTTTTAAGTTTTAACACTGTGAGTTCCAACAGTTTCCATATCTCTACAGTTTCAAAATTGTCAAGAGTCCATCCTGATGCATACTAACATCAAGACATTTGAAGCATTTTTCAAAAGATGTAGACAGTTTGGACAACCAAAGATAGTGCTCTCCCAATGTAGGTTTTAGAGGCTGAAGAAGAGTTCCATGCACTTAATTCCAGTTTCAAACCTGCCCAGAGCCTGTATTTGTTCTAACTTCTTTCCTCAACTAAGAAGACATAGCAACTAATGTGTGTAGGCCTGAAGAAGTTTCACAAAACTAAGCCCTCTCCATTGTCACAGCACACTGCAGGGAAGAGATCATTCAAAGAATTTCCGCTCTCTGGGCTATATCGGACATTTCAGCCGTGTACAAATATGTGGGGAAAATGCAACACATGTAACCCTGGCCCAGCAACTCTGCAGAGAATGGACCTTTGAACCAATATCTTGATGCAGGGAAACAGCCTCCTCCAACGTGTATAAGGAAGCCTGAGTAAACTGCCCTAGGCTTCCCTCTGAGAAACAAGACTTTTCCAAATAGGATTTGTTCCTCAAACCGGGAAGGGTTCCAGTGAAGTGGCGTGTAGAATCACACACCCCATATCGTTCTTACCATACCTGTTTGGTGTGGTAGCCTTGACTGTGAGATAGAGCACTGAGCAGAAAGTGTTATATACATAGCCCTCATCCTGCTGCTCTGAGCAGAATGCATGGTAGGGTGATGTGGGACCCAATTGATTCTGACTCGGAACACAGACCTTGGACCTCCTTCACTTATCCTTGGAAGCACACCCCAAAGTAGGTGAAGACTCTGAAGTATGTGCCATAGAAAACAAGAGAGTGTGGAAACAGTAACCGAAACTGCCTCTAAAAAACTGCCTCTAAAAGTGTGGGTTACAGCACTAGGAAAATGCTGTGCACTCGACACACCTGTTGGGTCAGATTGGTTCTTGCACCCAAGAGCATATGTCATGGGAACAGAGGGTGTTTCAGATCAAAGTGGAGCAGCCCTAACGTAGGGCCCTGTACGTAACTCTTTATGTTTCAACAGTTTCCATCTTTCTACAGTTTCAAAGTTGTCAAGAGTCTGTCCCTACGCAAACTTCCTCCAAAAACACTTGAAACATTTTCAACAGATGTAGACAGTTTGGGCAACCAGAGACCGTGCTCTCTCAATGTACTTTTCAGAAGCTAGAGAACACTGTGCTGCATATAACTCACAGCTGCAAAAGTGCCCAGAGTCCCTCTTTGTACTGTCTTCTTTCCTGAAGGGATAAGCCATTTCAACTAATGTGGGCACGCTTAAAGATGAGCCACTAAACAAGCCCTTTCTATTGTGACAGCATACTACAGAGAAAGAGTCCTTAAACGAATGTCCACTCTCTGGGCTATAGGGGCGTACTCTCCATATGAAAAATATGAGGAAACTGCTATGTATGTAACTCAGATCAGTAAACTCTGAGTACAATGCAGCTTTCAATGAACATCTCGACCCAGTGAACACACAGCCAGCTGTGTGTGTGGAAGCGTTCGGAAACTGCCGTATGCTTAACTCAGAGAAACTAGACTTTGACGACTGAGATCTTGTTTCACAAACCTGGAAGAATTTCAAGGAAGTGACGTGCAGAATCACACTGTCGGTATGGTTTTGCACATACTGGCTCGGTGAGATAGCCTGACTCTGAGAAAGAGCACTGCTAGGTAAGTACCTTTTCCTAACCCTCATCCTGCCTCTCTGAGTAGAATGCATTGTAGTGTAATGTGGGAGCCCCTTGATTATGACAGAGAACAAAGGACTAACACCTCCTTCACTGAACAGTGGAAGCACATCTCCGAAGTAGATGCGGACTCTGAAGGAAGTGCCATAAGAAACATGACCGCGGGGAAGAGGAAAGGGAGTGTATGTTAATGCATTAGGAAAATGCTATGCACTCAGACAATCCTGGTGGTTCAGAGTGTATCTTGCAACCAAGAACATATGTCCTGAGGACAGAGGGCTCTTCTAATAAACGTGTAGAAAGCCCTAACCTTAGGGCCCTGTACATAACTTTTTATGCTTCAACATGGTGACTTCCAACAGTTTCCATCTTTCTACAGTTTCAAAGTTGTCTAGAATCCATCCCTATGGAAACTTCCTCCCTAACATTTGAAGCTTTTTCAACAGATGAAGACAATTCGGACAACCGCCGACCGTTCTCTTTGAAGCTTTTTCAACAGATGAAGACAATTCGGACAACCGCCGACCGTTCTCTTCCAAGATACATTCTAGAAGCCTAAGTACAGTACTATGCACTTAACCCTAACACTAGGCTGCGTGTACAAGCACTGGACCCCAGACACCTGACCCCTAATTGCTCCCTAATTCCTTACAGAAGCATGAGACTCAGGCAGGATTCACCCTCTCAGCCAGAAGAAACCGTTTTATTTGGTGGTAAATGCTTCAAAGCGGAGGAGTCCAGCATGCTCCCCAGATGGCATTGTTACCAATTTGCCCCTCTAGCCCAAAAGCCCAGGATCTGATGAACCTCCTGACTCCTGCCATCAACTCAGCCCTTGGGTGAGCCCATATCTACATTGGGAGATCCATTATGCCTTGTACCTAGGACATAATCTTATCCCTAACCCTTACCCTAACTAAGCCTAGGTTGAGGATTCAGACTTCGTTCTCCGAGGCCTGGCCCCTTATCAAATTAGATGGGAGACAGCTGACCTGCACCCCATAATTGCACGTGAACCCAGGAGAAAGACATGCTCGTTATAAATATGATGAACCCGCAGAGCGGGAGAGAAATGCATGTGTCCCTGAGACCACCACTCATCAGGTGTCCCTGGCAACCACGAACCAAGAGATTGAGGATCCATCAGACATTCGCCCTAAACTCATTCATTGGTATTTATCATCTCAATGTGGGCAAAACAGGGCTGCCATGGCCCTATGACCTAAATGTAACACAAGGTTGGGTATTTTGGCTTCCGTCCCCATAGGCCTGGCCCCTTATCCATCCAGATTGGGTCCCCTTTATGCACAACACAGGACTCTGACTGCCAACGACATGGAAACAGTACCATTTGGCCCTTTGCAGGACCCTCCAGGCGTCTAACAATCTTTCAGACAAACAACCTCACTCAGGCATAGGAAGAGACCACAGCAATGCCAGCAGACTGGGGATGCCATGCCCCTAGGACATAACCCTTACCCTAGGTTGGGTATTCAGGCATCTGTCCCCAGAGGTCTGGCTCCCTCGCCCTCCAGATTGGAAACCCCTTATTCATCTCACTGGACTCTGGTTGCCACACACAAGGAATCTGTGCCATTTGGCCCTGTGCAGAACCCTCATTGAGGAAGAAACCTCCATGCAACCAAAAGCAACCCACAATTTCTCAGGACCTCCTGACCGCAATCCCGGAGCCTGTCAGGACACCAGATTAATGCCCTCAACAGCCGTCCGAGAAGATTAGCTCTGCACTGACACGTCAAACTGCCATTCTCCCATGATCAAATCCTAACCCTAGATTGGGTGCTCAGGCTTGGGTCAGAGTTCTGTCACTAAACTCCTTCCTTTGATGGGAACATCAGACTCAACCCAGACTCAGACTGTCAGCCAGGATGAAACTGTCTCATTTGGTGCTATCTAATACCCTCAGAGCGCTAGAAACCAGCATGCTCCTCTGAAGCCAATCCCGCCATCTTTGCCCTTCCAGTCCAAAACCCAGGCCCAGAAGAGTCTCCTGGCTCCTGGCCTCAATTCAGGCCTTGGGTGAGCCTTTATCTACCCTGGCAGATTCAATCTGCCTTGTCCCTAAGACATAAACCTAACCCTAACTAACCTTAACCCTATCCTTAACCCTATGCCTAGGTTAGGTGATCAGGTTTCTGAAATCAGAGGAATCATCCAGAAAACCATCAGATGGGAAACCCCAGACCTGGAAACAAAATTTCCTCTGATCCAAGGAGGAACACATGACATTTACAAGTATGTTTAACTGCCCAGGGAGACAAAGTTGCATGCATCTCTCAGGCCACACCCACCATAGGCAGCCCAATGGACGACGATCCAGGCGCCTAAGGATCATTCAGACACACATCCTCAACTGAGCCATAGGGAGAGACCCCAGTAGTGCTGGCAGACTGGGGATGTCATGCCCCAAGGACCTAACCCTAACCCTAGGTTGGGTATCCATGCATCCATTCCCAGAGGTCTGGTTTCCTCACCCTCCAGATTGGGAACTCACTATTCACCTCACAGGACTCTGGTTGCCACACACAAGAAAACTGCCATTTGGCCCTGTGCAGAATCCTCATTGAGGGATAAATCTCCATGCAACCTAAAGGCACCCACACCTTCGGAGGACCCCCTGATCACAATACCAGAGCCTGACTGGACACCAGAGTTTGCCCTAAACAGCGCCAGGAGCTTATATCTGCACTGACCCATCGGGCCTGCTATTATCCCATGACAAATTCCTAACACTAGACTGGGTTCTTAGGCCTGGGTCAGAGGTCTGACACCTAATTCCTACAGTTAAAGGGAATATCAGACTCACCCTAGGACTCAGCCTCTCAGCCAGGAGGAAACTGTTTCAATTGATGCTATCCAATATCCTTAGAGTGGTAGAAACCCCCATGCTCCCCTGAGGTCATTCCCGCCATCTTTGCCGCTGCAGGCCAAAAGCCCAGGGCCGGAGGAGCCTCCTGATTCACGGCCTCAATTCAGTCCTTGGGTGAGCCCTTATCTACACTGGAAGATTCTATCTGCCATGTCCTTAAGACATAACCCTAACCCTAACCCTAACCCTAACCGCATCCCTAACCCTATGCCTAGGTTAGGTGATCAGGCTTCTGAAATCGGAGGAATCTTCCAGAAACCCATCATTTGTGGGCCCCGTCACCTGCAGTGTAAAATTTCCTCTGATCCCAGGAGGAACACAGGACATTTAGAAGTATGGTTAACCCGCAGAGGGAGAGAAAATGGCATGCATCCCTCAGGCCACCCCCAGGTTAAGAGGCCCCCAGGACCATTATCCACACAGCTAACGATCCTGCAGGCACACACCCTCCATTCAGACAAGTGGGAGAGCACAGCAGTATCAGCAGATCAGGGTAACATGCCCCTCGGAAATAATCCTAACCCTAGATTGCATATTTTGGCTTCCATCCCCATAGGCTTGGCCCCGAAGCCATCCAGATTGGGGACCCCTTATCAAAACACAGGACTCTGACTGCCACCGACATGGAAACTGTACCATTTGGCACTGTGCAGTACCCTCCTGGCGGGAGAATTCTGCATGCTCCTTCTTGCCTCTCCCACCTTTGGAGGACCCCCTGACCAATATCCCGGAGTCGGATGTGCTGCCAGAACAATTCCCTCAAAACCAGCCCTCTGGAAACGTGCCTTCACACTGACTCCAACTCCCTAGACAAGTGTTAGGTGCACTAGGCCACCCAGGATCTGTGCTGCTATGAGGTGAGAATGGGAAGTGGGTTCTCCACACCCAGGGCCCCCACCACAAGTATGTGGACAAACCTGGGGCCCTCCCATAGTGTCCACATTAATGTCCCACAGACCCAACTCCCAAATAATGCAAACATTCACAACTCCACCACCAGCTATGGGATAAGGTAGGAAGACACTCTACATATGTGGTAGTGGTAGAATATAGTGATTAATTTGTGAGGTTTGGAGGGGGGGTTATTTTCTTTCATTTTACTTTTCATGAAGCCATGATTAACTTTCCTTTTTACTACTGTTTTTAAGATTTTCTCTACTCACCCCAGCTATCCTGTGTAGACCCCAGCTCCACTGTCCTTGGAGAACATGTCCAATCCCTTCTAAATCCTCACAGTGAATAGGGTGATTGAACATAAAAAATGGACGGTGGAATAATGCCATCCTACAGGTTTTTCTGTAACATGTCATCTCTCAGAACATCAAATCATTGTAGGTCTACCAGGTCACAAGCTGTGTCCTTATATGTCTTCACAGTACTCTATAAAGGAGGTCGTCTGCCACAGAGATTCAGCCTTTCAAGGCTGGTGGAACTTCCCATGATTTGATTCTCTTGCCATATCAGCAACGCTGCAAGGAATAAACACCTTACGTGTTCTAAAAGAACTTTTTAGTTGCTAGATCTGCCCGAATGTAGAACCACGGATTGGGTGAAAGGCCTCTGATGCCTCCTGGCCCAGGTAGCTGGCTCTGTGTTTTCAGAGTTCCACCCAGGAAATCTTTGATGAGCTGCTGCAATGGTTCAGCTATGCCATAAACCTGGACCAGCAGCAGGGACATCAGGCCACCATCAACATCCAGTGCTGGTCTGGATTGAGAATGGTTCCAGAGTCACATCCAGTTTCAGGACCCAGAGATGATCAGAGCAAGGCCAGAACCCAGACAAAACACAACTGGTTGCCCTGGGACCTGCCGAGGAAGTTGATTTCCCCTGAACCTTTCTCCCCATGTCAGGAACCGACCAAGCCTCATCAACATGGGGACAATGCCATGCAGCCCATGCTTTGTACAGTTTTCAACTTGGAACTGGGAAAAGAACTGATGAGTCAGGACAGTTCTCCCAACATAGATGATCTTAAGCAGTGTTAGAGATCCTAAGCCTCTCTTTTCTCCTATCTACAGTAGGGATGTTTACTGATGACTCAAAGGCATACATCTCTTAATATACACTACGAAGAGAAAGAAATGCTGTCATTGCTCAACTAACAGAACATGTTGAAGTCACCAGTGTTTTATCATTTCACTCATACAACCAATTGTACATTTTCCACATCTACCAATAGTTCACCTCCTTCCAGCATGTCTTGGGCCAGCAGTTAAATACGTGAGTGCCATTCCCAGGCACAGCAAGGGGACCCTCCCATCTACTAGTTGTATGTCTTGGGAATGTCACTGCCCCTCTCTGACCTTCCCTTTCCACTTCTGAAAAGTGGGGGTGGTAAGAGGTTGAACCTTGTAGGGTGACTCTATGAAATCATGGAGGAAACATGGCATGGGCTGGTCTGGTGCCTGCCTCTGTAGAAAGGGCTACTGGACACGCTGGGCATCTTCATGGTTAATATTTCTCTCTCCAGAGAACACACTCTCAAACTCAACCCTCACAGGCCTGTGGTCCTTCGGGGTTCATGTAAAAGAAATGGAAAGCAGGCAGTTTTCCTATTTACAAAGGACGTCTGAGATTCCATCTAGCTGGTGCTTCTTTTTGTGCTTTATGTGCCTAGATTAGAGCAACACTGAGACCAGGCAGAGCAGCCCAAGGGCCACTCTGTGTTTGGAAAGTCTTGGTTGGGATTATTTCATTCAAGAATATATATTAAACAAAGAGGAATGGAGGCATTTTCTAGTAACTAAGATGCCCAAATGGATAAAGTAGAGACAATGCCTGGGTCTCAGTTCTAGTCAAAGGGTCAGATAGGAACTCTACACATCATAAGCACCTGTGTCTAGCTTGTTAGACGGAACATCTTCATGGCCTATGCCAGGGATGAAAGGATCCACCTATATTTGTGTATGAGAATGGACTATAAGCGCAAGTAAAAACATGATAGGTCATTCGGTCCAGAAGGAGGGCCTGCTGCCTCCATAGAGCAGGAGAGAGACTAAAGGGCTTACTGCTGGGGAGGGACTTTCAGAACCATGGATCTCACAGATCTCTTTATTTCCATAGGAGAGCTTAATTGGGAAGCTTCCTGTGAAGAAGAAAATGAGTCAGAGAGAACTCTGGAGGGGTGCCAAGCTCTCTGGAAAGCAGAGCACAGGCTGTGCTTAGTTTGTGCCTAAAACACCAATCCCTTTTATGGTCCATTCCTTCCCTGCCTGCATCTTTCCATATGCAACTCTGTTGACCACAACAAGTGGTGCCAAGAGCCGAAGGTACAGTGAGCAGACCACTCAAACTCTCCTTCCACCCTAAGCCTTGATACTGGTCTGCATGGAGGATGGAGTAGACTAGGTACATGGACATGAAATGGAGAGTATAAGTGGAAAAAACAGACTCATACAGGTTTTCTGGATGACTAGGCTTTCCATGGCAAGTATAGCCCAGAGGGGTTGGAAGTGGGTGGGGTCATTCCGTGGGACCCACAGAGAAAGAATAGTTCTGAGGGAAAAACCAGGCCTCTGTTTCTGCTTCACAAATGAGTCTCCCCAGCACCTTGTATCCCATCTTGGGTCTCTGGCCTGTCCCTGCTATGTGCCGTTTCAAGGTAAAGGGGACCAACATGCATCTGAAATGGTGTGGCTGCGACCTGAATAACCATGCTCCCATTCTTCTGATGCAGCAGGAACTTCTGGAGCTCACTGAGGCAGACACACAGAGTAAGGGGCTTTGCAAACTGGGCAGCCAATCTGGGATGGCGGTTCATGTGTTGGGTGTTCCTTCAAAGCCCATGGGATTTGTTCTGTTTTTGGAAGGGCACATGGAAAGTCAGTGACGTGGATGAACCTTTCCCTTTCTCCTGACACAGTGCCAGCTCCAGGGCTCCTTCTAGTGGCAAAGTAAGCAAAGGGCCTCCTGTGAAGCTAGAGCCAACCCTGGCTCTGTATTAACCATCACCTCCGGTGTCAGAGCCGGCCTCCCTTCCATCAGCTGTTCCAGAACTGGAACAGGGGCTCCCATTTTCTGTATGGGCATTGGGCCCTGAGCCACAAACAGCCTGACCACCTTCTCGCCTGGTAATTTTCAGTCCAGCTCTCCAAATAGACACCGAGCCCACTCCAGCCCCAGAGGCTTCCTGCCACCCCATGAACCAGCTGATGGAGGAGAAGCCTGACCTCCTGGACGTCCGTTCCAAGCTCGTGGCAGGGGATCTGACACACATGGGTGTGGTGAGCAGCTGTACTCTCAGGGCGGGTCAAGGGCAATGCAGGCTTTTCTGCTCTCAGCGGTTTTATACCTGCCTTTCCATGATGTGGACTCCTATGATGTGGGACCAGATATCCCACCCCAATGGAAATCCATCAGGTACTTAAACCAAAGCTTTCACTTTCCAGCTGCGGACTATAGAGATAGACACTGATAAGGACTGATGCAGAGTTACTATGCAGATGAAATGAGCCAGAACAGATGGACAAATGTGTAGGCTCTGGTTCCTAGGGTGGAGGAGGGCATCTCCCTGTGTGCATCCAAGTCCATGGGTCACTTACTCATCTGCCTTGGAGGCTGAGCACCCTCAACATGTATTAGGCATCTGATGTGTACTTAAGGAAAGGGTAGAGAGACAAACCTGTGGTTTCAGCGAACATGTGAGAATGTGCATCTGAAAGGGATGAACATTTGGAGGAGAAGATGTCCCCTTAGGGGCAGCACTTCAAATGGCCACCTGGAGCTGGTGTGATCAAGGTGCACATGCTCTCCTTCTTTCCCTTGCCTCTACTTACTCCTGGGTCATCCTGTACTGGGTTCCCACAGAGAAAAAGAATGAAAAGGAATCCAGGGTCTCTAGCCAGGCTCAGGCCACATTCTCAGCTTCTTGAACTCTAGCTCTGGCCTGTGACCCTTACCTAAGATATAAATCTTGCATGTGAGAATGTGTGTTTGGGTAAACAAACCTCACCTGTCCTCTAGGAGGTATTCAAGAAGATGCTACCCCATCTTGTGCCTGGGCTCCATTTGGTCCAAGTAGAATAATCCTGGCAATGAGCATCTGGCACCACAGTCCAGGCCACCATTACCCAGTTCAACAATGTGGTCAACTGTGTCATTACCACCTGCCTTGGCAACCCATGCATGACCACTGGGGGCAGGTCCAGGGCTGTACAGCACTGGATCAAGGTGGCCAAGGTAAGCTATGGGAGGCCCACCTGATTTTCTCTCCTGAGCATCGGGAACTTCTCTTCTGTCTTTATCACTTCTCAGGGTTGAAGTCCTTTGTCTATAATCTAGGTACTGTGTCATCCCTGGACTCTTCTTCCAGGGGCATGCAGACCTTACATTTGACGGCCCAGAGTTAGGATGCTCAGTTCATATCTAGCTCCTACTTTTGAGTGAGACTACATATCCTGTGATTTTCAAAAGGCAGGCTCTGGATGTGATTAGGAGAAGTCTGATGTTCTGGGAGGGTGAGGGGAGAGGATATTGAGGGGAAGGTACTAAGGGTCCTAGGCCCCCAAAAGGGGGAAGCTGCGGTGGGCCAGGAGGCTGAAGAGTATTAAGGGTAAGGGCCCTGTGGGCCCCAGAGAGCAGGGACTCATCTCTATCCTACCCTTCATGACACAGGTGTCATCCCCTACCTTGGCATTTTCCTCACTGACCTGGTGATTTTGGATACTCCAGTGGAGAACTATCTGGAGGTGGTTGAGCCTGAGGATTGTGGAGGAGGGACCAGAGTCCTGAGGTTTGGGAGAAGAGAGCCCCTGTGCTGAGCCCTGACCTCTCTGTACTAGGTAACCCTGCCCACGTCACAGTCTCACAGCCCTCCCTGTGAGCAGGGATCTCTTGCCCATCTCAGTGATGAGTGAAGGGAGGCTGCACTTCGGACATTGGTCCCGATGCCCAAGACTGGTGAAGCAGCAGAGCTTCCTGAAGGCAAAGCTGCATGAGGTCTGTTTGAATGAACACCTCCTTATGTTTGCCTGTGGAGGAAGAGTGAAGTCAGGACCTGCACATCAGCAACACTTCATAGTCCAGTAGCCTATTCCTGCCTGAGGCTTTGGCCGCACCTTTTGTCATCAGAGAGGGTTGTGTTGCAGGGTCCGAACCTGTAACCATTTCAGCTGTCCCACATTCTCCTTTCTCTGGATCCCAAGGCCTATCCTCCTCTTCAATCCCATTATCTTTGTATGAACAGAACCCTCATGTGCAGCATAAGAAACGATAGGTGTAAGGTGCTAGTACTAACCAAGGGGCTCTTTCTTATGGACTTTGGTTGTCTGCTTCCCAGGGGAATGAGACCAACTACCAGAAAAAGAGTAAGGTGAGCATATGTGGCACTTCCTGTAGGGAAGGGGAGGGCAGAAGGTGTCAGAGATGTCCCTGGGAAGAACATTTCTTGACTCCATCCCCCTCCTCTAGCACTCACTTGGACAGGTTGATATGAAACAAGTGGAAAACCCATCTAGTTAGTAAGTGGGGATAGAGGAAAGGCATCAAGAAGAACTTCCCAGAGGATGGGCTATTTCTGCTTGCCTCTGAGAATAGGTTGAGACCAGATGGATTTGCAGGCAGGAGGGTGGCCATGTGTGCCAAAACCCAGGATGGGTCCCCCGTCCAATTTCTCAACTCCCACCAGGCCCTGCAGCTTCCCCACCTAGGCTCTGTATACATCCCGTGCTTCTCTCTTGGCCCAGGGATAATAAGATATGATTGAAATTGTGCTTCTCCAGGTGGCTGCACATAATTACATTTAGATCCCAAGGATCTATTCAGGCCCTCTTTCCAGTCAGTGGAGTGGTTCCGTGGGGATGAGAGGTGAGGCCCATCAGGAGCTGGGTGAAGGTCAGGGTGGACTCTTTCTGTTGACCCCTCCAGAGATCTTTCTTCTGTGGCTTCATGGGCAGCCTCAGGCCTTGTTCCTGGTGTGCCAGACTCCAGCTGCGGCAAACCACTGGGAGAGGCTCCTGAATTGGTGCTGCTGGTCAACTCACAGGTGTTCCTATGTCCTTAGCTACATCCTGTCCTGACAGGCAGAACCCCATCCTAACTGGCCAGCAGAACTCAAGAACAAGTAGAACTGGCAACAGTCACCCTCAGGGCTGAGCCCATGTCAGTGGCAGTGCAAAGATTCCTCCTCAGCATCTGGGGTACTTGTGGTGTGTGCACCCCATCTCCTCAGCAACTCTTCCTCCCTCCTAGTTACTTATTTGTAACTGGGGGCAATACTTAATAGTTTTAAATAATTAAGTAATATATTTGAATATGATTATATTAAAGCCCTTTTTTCTCCTCTTATACCCCAGGAGTGTGATTTGGTTCTTTTGCTTCCTACAGTAATATAAAAGATGTAGACTCTCCTATTCATTCCTGAACCAAGAAATCCTACAGAGTTAACAACTATTCTATCTGGGAGGAAGAAGAGCCATCCCTCCTCACTAGCGACCGATGGCACCCCCACATCCTCTTAACTCAGAGGTCAGGTTCATTTCAGTATAATGGTTTTGGGAAAACAGCAGAGACAGCCCCACAGAACTCCTGAGATCGAGATGTTGCAGGTACTTTCACAGGGATAGCAACAACCATTGAACTTGCAAGTCTTTTGAGAGTTACAGTCCCCAGAACTATGTCCTTCCCAGGAGAGGGGCTGCCTTTCTCCACTCTAAAAGAAGGAAGACTATATCCTGCTTCCTTTGTCAACATGGTGTTTTTAGGTTTGTTTGGACCCAGTATTTGGAAGTTGTGGTTTTCTAGTTCAATCTCTGGATTGCATCAGCACTAAGTGGGGAAAAATATGTAAAGAGATCAAAACCTGTATGTAGAAGGGACAAAGCCAGAGGAAGATAATTTGTAAATGGATGAAGGTCAGGCAGGACTTTCCATCCTCAGCCTCCCTCTAGGCTCTCCAGGTTCACCACTTTACCAAGATCTGAATCCTCCTGGGATCCTTGTCCATGACCTCTGGATTTTTTTCTTGCTTGTTTTGTATTGGGGGAAAATATGTCAGGTGTACCTTTAAGGTCACATCTGGGCCTGATTGCATTAACATCTATGCTGGCTTATGATCTAAGATTTCCGGCGTTCCTGCATTTCCTTATGCAGTTCTTTGGAAGGCAGCATTGCCCTCCAGGCCTCAGACTCTTGGTCAGATCCATAGTAGCCACTGTTCCCTAGCTGGGACCTGATGGAGCAGGAATCCATTCTCTCTTGCCAAGATAATGGTCCACATCCTTGACCAGAAAAACCCCACACTCTCCTTGCTGGCCAAGGTGACTTTTATATCCATGTTGTTCTGAAGTCCATGGTCTCATTCACTAGTTTGCACGCTCAGTCTCAGCTTACACCTTACATTGACTTGTCTGAAATTGCTAACTTTGCTTTACCTCCCTAGATCTTGGAGCCATACAATTGTCCTGCTCTATTCCACAATCCTGTGTTTAGGTTGTCCTAGAGTTCTTGAACATTTCCTGCCAGGAGAATGATGAATGAAATGATGAATGAGAAGGGAGGATTCTGGGGCTTCCATCATGGGAATGCCACCAAACTGATGACCAGAGGAATCAAATGGCAATAAATACATTCTTATCAATAATTACTTTGAATGTTTTCTTTTTATTGTGTTGTTAGTCATCATACAGGACATCATTAGTTTTTGATGTAGTGTTCCACGATTCATTGTTTATTTATAACACCCATTGCTCCATGCAATACATGCCCTCCTTAACACACACACCTGGTTCACCCATTCCCCTCACCCCCTCTAAAACCCTCAGTTTCTCAGAGGACACATTCTCTCATGGTACATCTACCTCTCTGATTCCCCCCTTCACTTTTCATATCCTTTTCCTTATCTATCTATCTAACATCTATCTATCTATCATCTATCTATCTATCTATCTATCTATGTATTTATTATTTATTTAATAACATGTAATGTATTATTTGTTTCAGGGTTATGGTTTTGTGATTAATCAGTCTTACACAATATACAGGGCTCACCACAACACATACCTCCCCAATGTCCATTACCCGGACACCCCATCCCCCCTACCACCTCTCTGCTATACCAACCTGTTTGTTTCCTGAGATTAAGAGTCTCTTTTATTTGTCTCCCTCTCTGGTTTCATCTTGTTTAATTTTTTCCTTTCTTCCCCTATGATCCTCTGCCTTGTTTCTCAAATTCCACATATCAATGAGATCTTATGATAATTGTCTTTCTCTGATTGACTTATTTGCTTAGCATAATACCCTCTAGTTCCATCCACCTCATGGAAAATGGCAAGATTTCATATTTTATGGCTGCATAATATTCCATGATATATACACCACATCTTCTTTATCCATTCATCTGTTGATGAACATCTGTGCTCTTTCCATAGTTTGGCTGTTGTGGACATTGTTGCTATAAACATTGGGGTTCAGGTGCCTCTTCAGATTACTACATTTATTTCTTTAGTGTAAAAACCTAGTAGTGTAATTCCTGGTTGATAGGGTAGCTCTATTTTCTAATTTTTGAGGAAACTCCCTATTGTTTTCCAGAGTGGCTGCACCAACTTGTATTCCCACCAACAGTGTAGGAGGGTTCCCCTTTGTCTGCATCCTCGCCAACATCTGTCGTTTCCTGACTTGTTAAAGCTTGAGGTGGTATCTCTGTGGTTTTGATTTGTATTTCTCTCAGGATGAGTAATATTGAGCACTTTTTCATGTGTCTGTACACCATTTGGATGCCTTCTTTCCAGAAATGTCTGTTTACGTCCCTGCACATTCCTTGATTGGATTAGCTTTTCTGATGTTGGGTTTGACACCAAAAGTTGTTTATAGATTTTGGATATTAGCCCTTTTTCTGATATGTCATTTGTAAATACCTTCTCCCATTCTGTCAGTCATCTTTTGATTTTGCTGACTGTTTCCTTTGCTGTGAAAAAGTTTTTATCTTGATGAAGACCCAACAGTTCATTTATACCTTTGTTTCCCTCGCCTTAGGTGATGTGTCTAGGAAGAAGTTGCTCTGGCCAAGGTCAAAGAGTTGCTGCCTGTGTTCTCCTCTAGGATTTGGGTGGATTCCTGTCTTACATTGACGTCTCTCATCCATTTTTTTTTTATGTGTGGTGTAAGGAAATGGACCAATTTCATTCTTCTTCATGTAGTGGCTGCCATTTTCCCAACACCATTTGTTAAAGAGGGTGTCATTTTTCCATTGCAAATTCTTTCCTGCTTTGTGGAAGATTAATTGACCATAGGGTCAAGGGTCCATTTATGGGGTCTCTATTCTGTTCAATTGATCTATGTGTCTGTTTTTGTGCCAGTACCTTACTGTCTTGATTACAGCATTGTAATAGAGCTTAAAGTCTGGAATTGTGATGCCCCAGCTTTGGTTTTTGTTTTCAATATTCCTCTGACTATTCAGGATTTTTTCTGTTTCCATTCAAATTTTAACTACAGAAAACTAATTGATGGTCAGGAGAGGGGAGGTGGGTGGGGGATGGGTGAAATAGGGATTGAAAGTACACTTATCATGATGAGCACTGAATTAGGTATAGAATTGTTGAATCACTATTTGTTCACCTGAAACTAATGTAACATTGTGTATTAACAGGAATGGAAATATAATTTTAAAATCCTGATGTGTATCACTATCCCTGTGGCAACTAAGACTACAGTTATTACTCACTGACTACCCCTACCTCAATGACTGGAAACATTTTCTTCAAACAACTCTCTGAAATAAGAGTTGAGTAGGGCACATCTGGGTGGCTCAGTGGGTTAAAGCCTCTGCCTCTGGCTCTGGTTCAGGTCATGATCCAGGGTCCTGGGATCAAGCTGCACATCTGGCTCTCTGCTTCTCGGGGAACCTTCTTCCTACTCTCTCTCTGCTTGCCCTTCTGCCTACTTGGGGTCTCTGTCTGTCAAATAAATAAATAAAATATTTTTAAAAAGCTGAGTAAGAAGAATAATAGCTTGTGTTCCACTGTCTTTCAAATTATTTTCTTTTTTATGTTTTATTAATAATATTTGTCTTTTTAAAATATTTTGATTTATTTTTTAAATTTCTTTTCAGTGTTCCAGAATTCATTGTTTATGCACCACACCCATTGCTTCATGCAATACATACCCTCCATAATATCCCCCACCGGGCTTATCCAACCTCCCATCTCCCACCACTCCAAAACCCTCAGTCCACAGTCTCTCATGGTTCATCTCCCCCTCCAATTTCCCCCAGCTCCCTTCTTCTCTCCATCTCCCCATGTCCTCCGTGTTATTTCTTATGCTCCACAAATAAGTGAAACCATGAACATTGGGCTAAGGATGGCCCTTCTTTTCACTAAATCTGTATCATTGGGGCAAATACTCAGTAGTGCAAATGGAGAGTTATAGGGTGGTCTATTTTGAATTTCTTAAGGAATCTCCACACTGTTTTCCAAGGTGGCTGCACCAACTTGCATTCCCACCAACAGTGTAAGAGTGTTCCCCTTTCTATACTTCCTCTCCAACACTTGTTTCCTGTCCATTCTAACTGTTATAAGTTGGTATCTCAGTGTGGTTTTGATTTCAATTTCCTGATGGCTAGTGATGATGAACACTTTTTCATGCGTCTGTTAGCCACTTGTATATCTTTTTTGGCAATTGTCTGTTCATGTCTTCTGGCCATTTTTTGACATGATTATATCTGTTTTTTGGGGTGTTGAGTTTGAGGAGTTCTTTATAGATCTTGGGCATTAGCCCTTTGTCTGTAGTGTCATTTGCGAATATCTTCTCCCATTCCGGGGGTTGCTTCTTTGTTTTGTTGACTGTTTCCTTTGCTGAATGATTTTGTTTTTCAGTCAACTCTCACACAATGAGAGGACGTAGTTACTTATATTTTTCTCCAGTTTGCAAGTGAATAATCTCAGTGGAATTACAAAGCTTGACCAAAGTAAGTGGTGGAGATATAAGACCTGGAACCTGAGAGGCTGGCCTCTCTGCCATTCTTTTTAGTTCTGTGGCCAGAGGAATCTGGCTGGCCTATCTCCTGTGTTTTACAGAAACCAGTAGTGACTCATTCTGCTCTGATGTGGCCAAGTACTAGAGAAAGCTGCTAATGGTGGGCTCCAGGGTAGGGAATTCCTTTAAAATCCATGTGGTATAATTATGTCAAGATTATGCCCCGTTTTGTGATGCCATCTCACGACACCATGCCTAACTATCATTCCAGTGGCAAGGTCCTCTGTCCTGGTCTGTGGGAGACTGTTTCTCTCCATTATCTCCAATAAACCGAATCTATACCATAGAGCACTTAAGTTAATAGTACCTTATGACACTGAGTCTTTCAATGAAATATAAATGATTATAAATTAAGTGGAAATACCTTTATCCTTACGGGGAATATATATATACACCCAGCCAACTTGTTATATCAGGTGTTAGAGTCTATTCAAGCATCACTGGAAGAGTGAATACAGAAAAATTAAATGTGTTGAGGTGCTATATGATGAACAGTGAGCACAATACCAGTTCTTCTTGTTCTCACCCCCAGCCCCCAACCATCCTCTCCCTCCCACTCACTTTCAGAAATGATGTTGAAACATTTTCCTCTTGAAAGTTAATTGAGAACTGACTTATCATCATTATCCATAGAATTAAGTGTGAACCTGGAAGGTGGATGTTAGCAACCTGCTTTTGGATTTCTTTGAGAGTGTTTGAATTTAATCCCCTTTCAGATGTTCTGGTTTATATTTAAATGTCTGGGACCTGTGAGTGTTTTGCTGCTCTTGCTGAAGACATTAAAACATTAACTTTCCAGGGAGAAATAAATAAACAAATAAATAAATATTTGTGTTGTTTTATATTCCTTAAAAAAGTATTCAGCACATAAGAAGAAGCCTTTGGCAAATGTTAAACGTTACCATTCTCATTATTTATTCTCCATATTTTAGACTGCAAATCTCAGCATATATATGTACAGGTTAAAAAAAAGTAAATTCATATATTTTTCCCAGTGGTAAATCTATGATTAATATGTTTCTCACTTGTAAAATTTTACAAAAAAGGAATATACTTTGAAATCAACATTTGTACCATTTATATATATATATATATATATATATATATATATATATATATATATTTTTTTTTACTCAATCGGACAAACCAACAGAATATCGACAAATGTTTCATGTTAATTGCTCATCAACCAATTCCACACTTTTTAAAAATTTTCCTTCACGGTTTCCCTCTTCTCTTTATACAATGTGCCTCATACTCAGGGCCAGGTGTTCCACTGGCTTTTCTGTGGGTTTACACTTGGGCTAGATATTTTCTACTGGCTCCTCCTCACTTGCCATCCTCTCTACTTGTGTTTTTCTGATGAGGGATTGCAGTTTCCCACACCCTCTGCTTAACACAGCAACGATTGACATCAGAGTGCAAGTCACATGGCTCCTTCACTCAAGCCTAGCATTCCTCAGTAGAGGCAGCACTCATCTCAAGGAGAGCTACTCTAGAGAACTCTTTCCAAATTTCCCATAACAGTTCCCTCCTCTTCTCCTTAGGATCTAGAGGTAGTAAGAAGCACCCATGCAGCTGGCCCCATTACCCTACACCCTAATCACACTTTGTTGTTGTTGTTGTTATCTTCTATTTCTTCTTTTCTCTTTTTAGTTAAGTTCAATTAACTAAGGTATAGTACAACATTAGCTTTTGATATAATGTTCAACGATTCACTAGTTTAATATAAAACCCAGTGCTCATCATATCCCGTGCCTTCTTCAATTCCCATCAACCAGTTACTGCATCTTCCCACCCCTCTCCCTTTCTGCAACCCTCAGGTTTTTTTCCTGGAGTCAAGACTCTCATATGGTTCGTCTTCCTCAATGATTTCTCCTCATTCAGTTTTCTCTCCCTTCTCTCATGGTCCTCTGAACTATTCTTTATGTTTCACATATGAATGAAACCATACGATAATTGTCTTTCTCTGATTGACTAATGTCACTTAGTATAATATCCTCCAGTTCCATCCATGTCGATGTAAATGGTAGGGATTCACCTTTTCTAATGGCTGAGTAATATTCCATTGTATATATGAACCACATCTTCTTTATCCACACATCTGTTGAAGGACATATCAGCTCCTTCCACAATTTGGCTACTGTGGACATTGTTGCTATGAAGACAGGGCTGCAGGTGCACCTTCTTTTCACTACATCTGTATCCTCGAGATAAATAGTCAGTAGTGTTGTCCTGGGTCATAGGGTAGCTATATATTAAATGTCTTTTTTTATGGCATTGTTAGCCACCATAAAATACATCCTTAGTTTTTGATGCAGTATTCCAAGATTTATTGTTTATGTATGGCACCCAGTACCCCTGCAATACATGCCCCCGAAATACCCACAACCAGAATCACCCATCCTCCTACACCCCTTCCCTTTAAAACCTTCAGCCTGATTCTCAGTATCCACTGATTCCTTGGTTCATCTCCCCCTCTGATTTCCCCCAACTTACTTTTCCTTTCTTTCTCTCAATATCCTCCATGTTATTCCTTATTCTCCACAAGTAAGTGAAACCATATGATAATTGACTCTCTCTGCTTGACTTATTTCACTCAGCACATTTCCTCCAGTCCCATCCATGTGCATACAAAAGTTGGGTATTCATTCTTTTTGATGGCTGATTAATATTCCATCATATATGTGGACAACACCTTCTTTATCCATGCGACTCTTTAAGGGCATTTTGGTTCTTTCTATAGTTTGGATATTGTGGCCATTGCTGCTATGAACATTGGGGTACAGATGGCCATTCTTTTCACTACATCTCTATCGTTGGGGTAAATACCCAGTAGTGTAATTGCTGGGCCAAAACTTATATTTTTATTTTTTAATACTGTTTTCCAAAGTGGCTGCACCGACTTACATTCCCACCAACAGTATAAGAGGGTCCCCTTTCTCCACATCCTCTCCAAGACAGGGTTGTTTCCTGTCTTGTCAATGTAACCAGTGTTAAATTTAGATTTTTTTAAATTTGTACTTTATTTTATTTCTTCAGTGTTCTAAGATTCGTTGTTAATGCATCACACCCAGTGCTCCATGCAATACATTTGCTCCTTAATACTTACCAATGTGGTTTTGATTTTCATTTCCCTGATAGCTAATGATGATGAACATTTTTTCATGTGTCTGTTAGCCATTTGTATGTCTTCTTTGGAGAAGTGTCTGTTCATGTCTTCTGCCCATTTTCTGTCATGATTATCTGCTTTTGGGTGTTGACTTCGAGAAGTTCCTTGTAGATCTTGGATATCAACCCTTTTTAATATCATTTGCAAGTATCTTCTCCCATTCCGTGGGCTGCCTCTTTGATTTGTTGATTGTTTTCTTTGCTGGGAAGAAGGTTTTTATCTTGATGATGTTTCAAAAGTTCATTTTCACTTTTGTTTCCTTTGCCTTTGGAGATGTGTCTTGAAAAAAGATGCCGTGGGTGATGTTGAAGAGATTAAATGCCTGTGACGTCCTCTAGGAATTTGATGGATTCCTGTCTCATGTGGAGATGGTTCATCCATTTTGCATTTATCTTTGTATGTGGTATAAGAGAATGGTTGAGTTTCGTTCCTCAATACATAGCTGTCCAATTTTCCCAGCACCATTTATTGAAGAGACTGTTATTTTTCCACTGGATATTTTTTCCTGCTTTGTTGAAGATTATTTGACCATAAGTTGAGAGTCCATATCTGAGATCTCTCCTCTATTCCATTGGTGTATGTGTCTGTTTTTCTGTGAGTGTCATGCTGTCTTGGTGATCACAGCTTTGTAGTTTACTACAAAGTAGTCGCTTAAAATGAGGCAACATGATGCCCCCAGCTTTGTTTTGCTTTTTTCAACATTTCCTTAGCAATTCGGGATTTCTTCTGGTTCCCTACAAATTTTAGGATTCTTTGTTCTAGCACTTTGAAAAATGTCAATGGAATTTTGATCGGGATGGCTTTGAAAGTATAGATTGCTCTGGGCAGTACAGACATTTTAAGAATTTCTGATCCATGAACGTGGAATATTTTTCCATCTTTTTGTGTCTTCCTCAATTTTCCTTCATGAGTGTTCTGTAGTTCCTAGAGTACAGATCCTTTACCTCTTTGGATAGGTTTATTCCAAGATATCTTATAATTTTTGGTGCTATTGCAATTGAAATCGATTCTCTAATTTCCCTTTCTACACTTTCATTGTTAGTGCATAAGATAGCAACTGATTTCTCTGCACTGATTTGTGTCCTGCAACATTTCTAAATTGCTGTATGAGTTCTAGGAGTTTGGGAGTGGAGTGTTTTGGGTTTTCCATATAAAGTATCATATCAGCTGTGAAGAGAGAGATTTTGACTTCTTATTTGTCAGGTTGAATATGTTCTATTTCTTTTTGTTGTCTGACTGCTGTCACTAGGTCTTCCAATACTATGTTGAACAAGAGTGGCGAGAATGGGCATCCTTGTCATTTTCCTCATCTCCGTGGAAACACTTTCAACTTTCCCCCCTTTGAGAGTGATATCTGCTGTGGGTTTTTCATAGATGCATTTTATGAGGTTGAGGAATGTCCCCTGTATCCCTATACTCTCAAGAGTTTTAATCAGGAAAGGATGCTGTATTTTGTCAAATATTTTTTCTGCATCAATTGAGGGGACCGTGTGGTTCTTCTCTCTTCTCCTTGTAATTTGTTCTATTACACTGATTGATTTGCTAAATTTAGACTCCCTTACCTCCCAGAGATAAATCCCACCTGGTCATGGTGGATATTTTTTTTCATGTACTGCTGGCTTATATTAGCTGGGATCTTGTTGAGAATTGTGGTGTCCATATTCATCATGGACATCATTTATTCTTTGAATGTTTAGTAGGAATCTCTGGAATCTGTGAGTTCCTAGACTCTTGTTTTTGGGAGCTTTTTGTCATGATTGCTTCAATCTCGTTACTAGATATTGGTCTATTCAGGTTGTCAATTTCTTCCCAATTCAGTCTTGGAAGTTTATAGGTTTCCAGGAACACATCCATTTCTTCTAGGTTGCTTAACTTATTGGTATATATCTGTTGATAATAATTTCTGATGATTGTTTCTATTTCCTTGGTGCAAGTCATATCCCTCCCATTTCATTCATAATTTTCTGAATTGGGTCCTCTCTCTTTTCTTTTGGATCACTTTGGCCAGTGGCTTATTAATCTAATTGATTCCTTTAAAGAATCAGCTTCTGGTTTCATTGAAGTGTTCTACTGTATCCCTATTTTCTATCTCATTGATCACTGTTCTAATCTTATTTCCTTTCTAATGCATGGGGTTGGCTTAATTTCTTTCCAGTTCTCTAAGGTGTAAAGAGAATTTGTATTCAGGATTTTTTTTTGAGTGAGGCTTTCCCCCTTAGGACCACCTTTGCCATATCCCATTGGCTTTGGACCAATGTGTCCTCATTTTCATTGGTCTCCATGAATTGTTTAAGTTCTTCTTTATTTCTTGGTTGACCCCAAAATTCTTGAGCAGGATGGTCTTTAGCTTACAAGTGTTTAAATTTCTTCCAAACATTTTTTTTTTTTTGTGATTGAGTTCCAGTTTCAAAGCACTGTGGTCTGAGAACATGCACAGAATAATCTCAATCTTTTGGTATTGGTTGAACCCTGATTTGTGTCCCATAATGTGGTTCTACTCCGGAGAAAGTTCCACGTACACTCGAGAAGAATGAGTATTCTGTTGTTTTAGGGTGGAATATTCTGTATATATCTATGGAGTACATCTGGTACAATATGCCATTAAAAGCTCTTGTTTCATTGTTGATTTTCCATTAGACGATCTTTCTATTACTGAAAGTGGTTTGTTAAGATCCCCTACAATTAATATATTCTTATCAATATGACTATTTATGCCCTTTTAATAAATTTCTTCTCAGTGTCCCAGAATTCATTGTTTATGCACCAACTGAGTTCTCCATGCAATACGTGCCCTCCATAATACCCACCACCAGGCTCATCCAACCTTCCAACCCCCTCCCCTCCAAAACCCTCAGTTTGTTTCTCAGAGTCCACAGTTTCTCATGGCTCATCTCCCCCTAAAATTTTCCCAACTCCCTTCTCTCCATCTCCTCATGTCCTCCGTGTTATTCCTTATGCTCCGCAAATAAGTGAAGGTACAAGATAAGTGACTCTCTCTGTTCGACTTACTTCACTCAGCATAACCTCTTCTTGTCCCTCCCATGTTGATACAAATGTTGGGTATTCATCTTTCCTGATGGAGGCATAATATTCCATAGTGTATATGCACCATATCTTCTTCGTCCATTCATCTGTTAAAGGGCATCTTGGTTCTTTCCACAGTTAGGCAACTGTGGCCATTAGTGCTATGAACATTGGGGTAAAGATGGCCTTTATTTTCACTACACATGTATCATTGTGGTAAATACCCAGTAGTGCAATTACAGGGTTATAGGGTAGCTCTATTTTGAATTTCTTAAGGAATCTCCACACTGTTTTCCAATGTGGCTGCACCAACTTACATTCATATCAATGGTGTAAGAAGGTTTCCCTTTCTCCACATCCTCTCCAACACATGTTGTTTCCTGTCGTGACTTTTGGCCATTCTAACTGGTGTAAGGTGGTATCTCAATGTGCTTTTGATAATATGACTCTTTATTTTGATTAGCAATTGGCTTATGTAGTTGGCTACTCCGAAGTTGAGGGCATAAATATTTACAATTCTTAGATCTTCTTGGCGGATAGACCCTTTAAGATTGATATAGTTTCTTTTTGTATCTCTGACTACAGTCTTTAACTTAAAATCTAATTTCTCTGATATGGGAATTGCTATCCCAACTTTCTTTTGAGACCTGTTGGGATGAAAGATGGTTCTCCATTCCTTCACTTTCAGTTGGATATATCTTTAGGTTCAAAATGTGTCTCTTGTACACAGAATGTGGATTGCTCCTGTCTTTTTATCCAGTCTGAAATCCAGTGTCAATTTATTGGAGAATTTAGGCTGTTCATGTTGAGCATGGTGGTTGAAGGAAAAGTTTTTGTTGTCATCCTGTTGCTTTTAAGGACCTTGTTTCTGTAGACTGTCTTTGTAAATTTCTATTCTATATCATTCTTGGGGTTTTTATTCTTTTATAGAACCCCCCTTAATATTCCTTGAGTACCACCTTGGAGATCACATATTCTTTTAGTCTTTACCAGTCTTGGAAGCACTTTATCTCTCCATCAATTCTGAATGATAGCCTTACTAGATAAATTATGCTTGGCTGCAAGTTCTTCTCATTTAGTGCCCTGAATATGTCTTGCCAACCCTTTCTGGCTTACCAGGGTTCTGTGGCCAGGTCTGATGTTATTCTGATGGTCCTCTCTCTCTACTTAAGGAATCTCTCCCTCCTACCTGCACTTAAAACAATTTCCCTAAAGTTATGATTCAAAATTTCACTATCACATGTCTGCAGGTCTTTCTACCCTCGTTGATCTTGGGAGGTGTCCTCTCTGCCTCTATGACACAAACACTGGTTCCATTCCCCAGATTAGGAAATTCTCATCTAGGATTTGTTCAAGTATATCTTTTAGTTCTCTCTCTCTCTCTCTCTCTCTTTTTATCTCTCTCTCTCTCTCCAGCCACTCAGGGATTCCAATAATTCTGACATTGAAACATTTTAGGTCATCCTTTATTTCCCTAATTTTGTTTTCATGGCTTCTAAGCTATTTGCTCATGGCATCCTCTTGATCCTTCTTTTCTATGTTTGTCTCCCAGATTACTAATTCGATCTTCTGCCTCATTTACCCTAGCTGTTAGAGTATCTAGAATAGACTGGATCTCATTGATAGCATTTTCAAGTTCTGCCAGATCAGCTCTCACTTCTACCCTTAGGGATTCTATGTTGCCATTACTGGTCCTCTCCAACCTAACTATTGCCTGGATAATTGTTACATTGAATTCTATTTTCAACATATTGTTTATGTCCATATCCAAAAGTTCTGTGGCAGAGGTCACAGTCTCTGGGTTTTTTCTCTGTTGGGGTTTCCTCCTCCTAGTCATTTTGGGGACAGGCGGTTGAAGGGATGTATAGCTAAATATATGAAACATGATCCAAGCAAGATGCGCTCTGGAAAGTTTCACAGCAATTGCGAGTCACTACCAAATAGAAAGAAAAAAGAGAGAGAAACAAAAGAGAAAATAAAGAGAAACCCAGCCTAAACGAGCCCCCAAAGAATATTTATAAGTTACAAAACCAAAACCAAACAAACAGAGAGACCAACAAAAGTAAAAGAATAAAAGGGGAAATCAAGCCAAAATAATCCAAAAATAAAATTTAAATAGTACAAGAACAAAAACAGATGCAAAGAAACACTGACAAAGAATAAGATTGGAAAGTCTTCATAAACCCTTGATGTGGGTGAGGAAGTTTATTTCAGTTCTTCCTCAGTGTATCTTGCTATCTTTTTTTTAAAGACTCTACTTTCCAGAGATAGAGGGAAATTAAAACTGGTTTATATATATGGGTAGTATTGAATAGGGGAAAAAGACTTCTTTGAAGTTTATATCTATTTCTCTATCTATGTCTATGTCTATATCATATCTATATCTATATCAAATCTATATCTATATGAATTTAAAATGTAAAAAGAAGCAAAGGTATATGTATGAAATAGTTTAAGTTAAAAAGTTATTATGGAACATGCATTAAACAACTAGCTATAATGGTAAGTAAAAAATAAAAGTAAAAAAATAAAAGAAGAATTGTGAAAAGAAATTTTTAAAAGAGAAAAGGAAAGGAAACTTGTATCTATGAAATATACAGGTTTGGGGCAATACTGGGAGCTTAATATATTGTTTGCTCCTGATGTTCGAGTTTTACAGTTTTATGGGGACCCTGTGGTGGTTTTCCTCTAGTTCTTTTAGCTTGTCTACTTGGGAATGGCTGGCCACATTTTTTTTTTTTTCCACTAAGTCTTGATTGAGCTGAGTCACCCTGCCCCCTATCAAGGGCCTGGACTCTGGGGAAACTGGTTCTTCAGGCTTTTGTTCTCTGGAGGTTTTTGTTTGTTGGCAGCTTTTTCTGCCGTTTCAAGGGTCAGATAAAGTAAACTGCCTGGACCCAGACCTCTGCTTCAGAGAGAAGCCTCAGACTGTTTCCCTCTGAATAGTCCAGAACACACAGACTCCCCCTCTGCAAACTCTGCTGAACCCCGCAACCTCCCACAGGCAGTGCACACAACCAGCCACTGTCTGATTGGTCACCCAAGACTCTGCTTATGTCTGCACCCCTGTCCCACTAAAACTGTAATACTGATCTGGTGAGCCCAATCCTGCTGGCTGCCATTGTCCAGACTGCTGTCAGGAGCCTATGCCTGTGCTGAGTGCACACAGATCTGACTGTGTTGAGGGGTGTGGGAAGACACAGGCCCAGGAACAACCAACTGGAGTGTTAGCCAGGCTCTTCAGGAGTGGGCAGGGTGCACCCAGCCCCAACAGTCAGGGTGAAAGCAGCGGAAAACCGCAGTTGCAAGGACTGCTGACTGCAACCCCCCCCCCCCCGGATCTCTTAGGTACCCATGGGCACTGCCTGTGTCCACTCTGGGACTGTGGGCTTAAGTCCATGCCTGTCCACCAGATCCCACCATTTGCCCCTTAAGACCCTTTGCTCTTTTCGAGTGTTGCTAACCAGTCTTCAAGCTAATTCTGGTCCCCAAGCACAAAGCATTTTCATATTAGGGTATTATTTTCCAAGAGGTTGCTTCTGGTGGCTCCTTCTCCCTGCTGTTCATCTTCTGATATCACTCTGAGCACTCCCACTCCTCTGTACCTCTCCACTGATGGTCTTCTGCCTCCATAGAGATCCAGAAGTGTGTAATCTTACACCTCAGGCTGATTCATGGGTGTTCATAGTGTTCTGGTAGATATTAAGTTCTATTCAGGGGACTGGTTGAAACAGGGTCTCCCACTCCTTTGCTATATTGCCTCTCCCCTTATATTTAGTGTCTTAAGAAAATTCGATACTGTTTTCCAGAGGGGCTATACCAGATTGTATTCCCACTAACAGTGTGAGAGGGTTCCCCTTTCTCCACATCCTTGCCAACATTTGTTTCTTGTCTCATTAATGTTTGCCATTTCAACTGGTGTAAGGTTTTTATTTGTATTTTCCTAATGCCAAGTGATGTGGAACATTTCCCATATGTCTGTTGGCCATTTGTATGTCTTCCTTGGAGAAGTGTCTATCCCTGTCTTTTGTGCATTTCTTAAATGGATTATTTGTTTTGGGGGTATTGAGTTTCATAAGTTCTTTATAGATCTTGGATACCAGCCCTTTATTTGTAATGTCTTCAACAAATATCTTCTCCCATTATGCCTTTTACTTTTGTTGATTGTTTCCTTTGCTGTGCAGTCATTTTTATCTAGGCGAAGTTTCAGTAGCTCATTTTTGCTTTTGTTTTCCTTGCCTATAGAGACGTGTCTTGCAAAAAGTTTTTTTGTCCAAGGTTGAAGAGGTTGCTACCTGTGTTCTCCTCTAGGATTTTGATGGATTCCTGTTTCGCATTTAGATTTTTCACCCATTTTGAGTTGATCTTTCTGTATAGTGTAAGGGAATGGTCCCATTTCATTTTTCTTCATGTGGCTGTCCAATTTTCCCAGAACCATATTGAAGATACTGTCTTTTTTCCACTGGATATTCTTTCCTGCATTCAAAAATTATTTAGCCATTAGTTGAGGGTCCACTTCTGGACTCTCTATTATGTTGCATTGATCTATGTGTCTGTTTTTTTTCCAGCACCGTGCTCTCCTAATAGTTACAGCTTGAAATCAGATAGTGGGATTGCACTTTTAAATAGTCTTTTCTTAAGTGGTCTAATTTTGTTTACTAACTGATGTATTTTGCTTTGTCATGTGTCAGCCAATTTTTATTCCTATAAATATGGTTCTTTGTTCTTCTCTTTCCTTTGAATATGACCTCTGTTGTATTAATCAGCATTGCTATGGTTGAAAATGACAATAGTTAAATTCAAACTCTTATAATTAAAATAATAATTATTAAGAAAACTCCCAACTTAGACATAAACCCAGGAGCTCAAGCAATGTCACAAGGACTATTTCTCTCTCCATTTCTTTTTTTTTAATGATTTTATTTATTTTTATTAGAGAGAGTGAGAGAGAGCATGAGATGGGAGAAGGTCAGAGGGAGAAGCAGACTCCTATGGAGCTGGGAGCCTAATGCGGGACTTGATCGTGGGACTCCAAGATCATGACCTGAGCCAAAGACAGTTGCCCAACCAACTGAGCCACCCAGGTGTCCCACTCTTTCTCCATTTCTTATTGCTTTTTTTGCTCAGTAATGGATTCTTCCAAAGCAAGTTCACCCACATGGAAGCAAAGATGACCACAAATAGCTATGGACTTACACTGTCCTCCCCAAACTAATTTTTGTGGAAAAAAAATCTCTTACCCAGAGATTCCAAAAAGGTCATGGGAATGCTCTGATTGGCTTTCCTTCAATCACATGACCAGGTATGGTACTCTGATTGGCCAGATGAGGGTCAAATGCCTTGTAGTCAAGAGATATGGTAAGCTCTTCCTGGATCACAAAGAATGAGAATAATGGGGAAGAGGTAGTATTATAGAGACTATATTCTGCAAAAATAAATGCATGTAATCATAAAAGTATAAACTTTTGATAACTCTAACCTCACCAAATGACCCTAAAACGTCTCAGAAGTAGCATATCCAAAAGATGCAAGGAAAGTCTTCTCTTCATACATTCAGGTGAGAACTGCCTTTTTCTCTTATGCAAAAAAAGAACACCACTAAGGAAGCATCCTTCAATCAAGCACAAAGAAACCAAGGGAATTACATACCTTACATTACACAGCAAGAAACTGAGTGAATTTAGATACATATAAGGACTCAGGAGCTCCTGGGTGGCTCAGCTTGTTAAGCATCTGAGCCTTGGTTTCTTTTCAGGTCATATTCTGAAGTGTGTGAGATGAGCACTGCATGGGGCTCCATTATGGGCATTGAGCATACTTAGGATTTTCTCTCCCTCTCACTCTGCCCCATTCATGATCACTCTCTCTCCCACTGAAAAAGTTAAAAAGTATACAGCTTACCTGCATCAGGTAACTCTCTCAGCATCAAAGGTAATTACTATGGTTTATCCTGGTACCCTCCAGACTTTATGGGACCAAGGGCCAGAAATCAAGAATGGACAAAGAAGAAAAAAATTACTGCATTACTGAGTAGGCCTTCTAAGGAAAGGGTCTCTTTAAAAGACAAGAGTAAAGTTTAGAGTTTCAAGTGTGAAAATCAAAGGACATGGGAATAAAACTTTAATAATCACCAAAGAGATATTACCTACCAGGGACCACATGAACAATGGTTTAGATTCATAGGTTCATGATGTGTGCCAGCCATTCTGCAGGTTTGGGTATATAGTACAGTAGAAGCCAGCCAGGATCCCTGCCTTCACTGAACTTATAGGGAGAGAATCAAGCAGGCAAGGAAATGGAGTGAATAAGCAAAATGATAGGGGACACACAGATGGTGTGGAGACACATGAAAGGGACATCTAACTTCGGCTGAAAGAATCAGTGAAGTCTTCTCAAGGGAATGGTGTTTAGGCCAACTCTTAAAAGGGGAGGACGCTTTGGCAGCAGGCAGATATTTCTATTAGGAAGAAAGAGCAGGGATCATAGGGAAAATTAAGAACCCAACATTCATGCATTTGGTCAGGAAATGTTTACTGAAGAGCTACATCAATATTGCAGTAGCAAACAGGCCAGATGCCTTCAGAGAGCTCATGAAAATATAACAAGGAATAAAAAGTAAAAAGGCCAATTACAGATTGTAGTGAATCCTGCACAATGAGAGAGAGAGAATATGGGAAGCATGATCTGGGAGTGCATATCAAGACAGTGGTCAGGTGATATTTGAGGTAAAGCTGAAGAGATGAAAACCAACAGTCCTTTCAGAGCTAGCTGGAAAGAGGAAACAGCAGGGCAAAGCTGAAGGCAGAGAGTGTTTTGTCTATTTGAAGAACAGAGATAGACCATACTGAAGATGAGGAAAAAGCCATTATCTATAGAATGTAGGAGGCAAAAGACAGAGTGGCTTGAGGTGAGGTGGATAGGCTGATCTTGTAGGTCCAAAAGAGGCAAGATAAGAGTTTCAGTCTAAATGCCTGCAGAACATTTGGAAAGCTGCATATGTAGAGTTACATTACTCATTTTAGCCTTTAGATAGATCACTTTATCTGCTTGTGAAGAAAGAATTGTAGGAAGGTCCATTAGGATGTTCTCCTAGTGGCCCAGGTGAGAAATGAGAGTGGTGTGAACACAGTTGGTGGTTATGGAAAAAAGAAATGGAAGGGAACTGAAATATATTTCATAGGCAGAGTCAGCAGTACCAGCAGAATTTGATGAGAGAAAAGTAAAAGTACAAAAAAATCACCTGCAGGATTTAGTTTGAACAACTAGATTGTGCTGGAGTCTAGTAGTGTATGTGGTGTGAGTGGTATTGAAGGATGAGGCAGGAGAGTTGCTCAAAAACCAAATCATAGAGATTTTTTAGAGGTTCCATTAAAGAATTACATTCCTATGAGGACAATGGGAATGCTCTTGAAGAGTTTGAAGAGATTATTTCATTGTTCTTATTGAACAATTATTGGGGCCTTCACTCCACAGTATTCTGTAATCTTATTAGACAGGGGCAGGTATAAGAGGAAAACTGGGGTGAGGGATGTTGATGTGTTAATTCAAGAAGGAGCAGTAGTGCCCTTGGAATTTAGTGTGTATTTTGTTGTTTTGCTTCTTCTAATGACAGTAGAATACATGAAATATCCCCAGCACCTGAGAACCTATGCTGTGGTTCATATAACTTCCCATCTGGGGACTAAGGGCGGAAATAGGTCCTTGCAGTACCTCCACCCCCATCCCACAACCTATAGGCTGCGGAACTCTACTTCTTTGAAAGCCCACAAGCCTCAAAAAAGTGCCATGTACTCCTTTCCCAGTTTCCCAACTGTCCGGAGACCTGTGCACTTTCTTCTTTCCTGAAGGGAAAAGCAATTTTACGAATGGAAGAAGATACACAAATGAAGGCCATTCTCCTGTCCCAGCACACTGGGGAGAGAGTATCATGAAATGAACCTGTTCCTTCTCCAGGATAGGGCATTTTTCTCCAAGTGAAAGAAATGTGAGGAACCTGCTAAACACAAAACCCATGTCCGGGGAATCTCAGCACCATGCCAGTGTCAACCACTATGCTGATGCAAGAAAACAGCCTCTTCAGTTGTGCACCTGTGTGGTGGCAGGTATGTAGTAATAGTGTGTGGTGTGTGGTTTAGGATTGCCTAAATCTTTACTCTGAGAATGAAGATGCTATCGGCCAGGATCTGGTTGCACAAAAGTGGAAGTGTTAAGTTACGTGCTGAATTACACCGTCTCCTGAACGTACATGTCCGGTGTGATAGCGTTGACCCTGAGAAAGAGCACTGAGGCCAATTTGGTCCTCACATATCCCTTGTGAAATGCTGTTGTGACGTTGCATGGCCATAGAGCGTGTTTTCCCAAAGTACTTTTTAGAAGCCTCAGAAATGTGCCATGTACTTCTTTCCCAGTTTTCCAACTGTCCGGAGCCCGTCTGTGTATTATCTTCTTTCCTGAAGGGAGAAGCAATTTGAACACATGGAAATAGATACACAAATGAAGGCCTTTTGACTGTCCCAGCACACTAGGGACAGGGTATCGTGCAATGAACATGTGCTCTCTTGGGGATAGGGAATTTTTCGCCAAGGGAAAGAAATGTGAGGAACCTGCTAAGCACAAAATCCGGGTCCTTTGAATCTCAGCACCATGCCAGTGTCAACCACTATGCTGATGCAAGAAAACAGACTCTTTGATCACGCACGTGTGTGGTAGCATTAGGGATTGCCAACGCTTTACTCTGAGAATGAAGACACGATGGCCAGGATCTTGTTGCTCGAAAGTGGATGTGTTATGTTACATGCTGAATTACACTGTCTCCTGAATGAAAGTGTCCAGTATGATAGCGTTGACCCTGAGAAACAGCACTGAGGCCACAGTGCCCCACACATATCACTTGTGAACTGCTGTCGTGCACATCCACAGAGCATGTTCTCCCAATGTACTTTTTAGAAGACTCAGGAAAGTGCCATGTACTTCTTTCCCAGTTTCCCAACTGTCCTGAGACTTTCTGTGCACTATCTACTTTCCTGAAGGGAGAAGCAATTTCAATGAATGGAAGAAGATACACAAATGAAGGACTTTCTCCTGTCCCAGCACACTGGGGAGAGAATATCATGGAATGAACGTGTGCTCTCTCAGGGTTAGGGCATTTTTCCCCAAGTGAAAGAAATGTGAGGAATCTGCTAAGCACATAACCTGGGTCCAGAGAATCTCAGGACCATGCCACCGTCAACCACTATGCTGATGCAAGAAAACAGACTCTTCGATCACGCAAGTGTGTGGTAGCATTAGGGAATGCCTAAAGCTTTACTCCAAGAATGAAGAGGCTATTGGCGAGTATCTTGCTGCAGGAAAGTGGAAATGTTAAGTTACATGCTGAATTACCCAGTCACCTGAACATAAGTGTCGCGTGTGATAGCGTTAACCCTCAGAAACAGCACTGAGGCCAAAGTGCCCCACACATATCCCTTGTGAACTTCTGTAGTGACATTGCACAACCACAGAGTGTGTTCTCCCTATGTACTTATTAGAAGACTCAGAAAAGTGCCATGTACTTCTTTCCCAGTTTCCCAACTGTCCTGAGACTTCTGTGCACTATCTACTTTCCTGAAGGGAGAAGCAATTTCAATGAAGGAAATAGATACATAAATGAAGGCCTTTCTCCTGTCCCAGCACACTGGGGAGAGAATATCATGCAATGAATCTGTGCTCTCTCAGGGATAGGGCATTTTTCGCCAAGTGAAAGAAATGTGAGGAATCTCCTAAGCACATAACCCAGGTCCAGCGAATCTCAGCACCATGCCACTGCCAACCAGTATGCTGATGCAAGAAAACAGCCTCTTTGATCGTGCACGTGTGTGGTAGCATTAGGGATTGCCTAAAGCTTTACTCCAAGAATGAAGATTCTATTGGCCAGGATCTTGTTGCATGAAAGTGGAAGTGGTAAGTTACATGCTGAATTACACCGTCACCCAAACGGACCTGTCAGGTGTGATAGCGTTGAGCTTGAGAAAAAGCACTGAGGCCAAAGTGCCCCAAATATATCCCTAGTGAACTGCTGCAGTGACATTCCATGGCCACAGAGCGTGTTTTCCCAATCTACGTTTTGAAGCCTCAGAAAAGTGCCATGTACTTCTTCCCACTTTCCAAACCATCCCAAGACACTCTGTGCACTATCTTCTATCCTGAAGGGAGAAGCAAATTCAACGCATGGAAGAAGATACACAAATGAAGGCCTTTCTACTGTCCCAGCACGCTGGGGAGAGAGTACCATAGAATGAACGTGTGCTCTCTCGGGGATACGGCATTTTTAGCCAAGTGAAAGAAATGTGAGGAACCTGCTAAGCATACAACCGGGGTCCCAGGAATCTCAGCACTATGGCAGTGTCAACCACTATGCTGTTGCAAGAAAAAAGACTCTTCCATGGCGCACATGCGTGGTAGTGTTAGGGATTGCCTAACGCTTTACTCTGATAATGAAGACTATCGGCCAGGATCTGGTTGCAAGAAAGTGGAAGTGTTGGGGAGGAGTCAAGATGGCGGAGAAGTAGCAGGCTGAGACAACATCAGGCAGCAAGAGATCAGCTAGATAGCCTATCAAACCATTCCAAACACCTATGAATCCAATAGGAGATCGAAGAGAAGAAAAACAACAATTCTAGAAACAGAAAATCGACCACTTTCTAAAAGGTAGGACCAGCGGAGAAGTGAATCCAATGCGACGGGAAGATAGACCCCGGGGGAGGGGCCAGCTCCCGGCAAGTGGCGGAACACCAGAGCACAAAATCAGGACTTTTGAAAGTCTGCTCCAGGGAGGGACATCACTCCAGAGGCTAAACTGGGGTGAAGACCTCTAGGGGACAGTGTGGACTCAGGACCTACAGGGTCACAGAAAGATCAGGGGTGTCTGTCGCAGAGCTCACAGTTATTGGAGGGGGGAAGCCGGCTGCGGAGACAGAGCAGAGGTTTCCTGGAGCTATCGTCTGTGACACGGGCCAGTGCTCTGTGCGAGGGGTCCCCACAAGATCCGGGGAGACTCTGACCTGGGAGAGCTCAGGGATCTACGGGGTTCGGAGACTCCGGGTGGGACTCTGCCAGAGACAGAGATGCTTGGTCACAGGCTGGGTGAGCTCAGAGTGCTACCAGAAGCCAGTGAGACGGGACTGATGGCTTTGATAATATTGAGGTATATGCCTTCTATCCCTACACTTTGAAGAGTTTTGATTAGGAAGGGATGTTGCACTTTGTCAAATGCTTTTTCAGCATCTATTGAGAGTATCACATGGTTCTTGTTCTTTCTTTTGTTAATGTATTGTATCACATTGATTGATTTGCGGATGTTGAACCAACCCTGCTGCCCTAGAATAAATCCCACTTGGTCGTGGTGAATAATCCTTTTAATGTTCTGTTGGATCCTATTGGCTAGTATTTTGGTGAGAATTTTCGCATCTGTGTTCATCAAGGATATTGGCCTGTAATTCTCTTTTTTGATGGGATCCTTGTCTGGTTTGGGGATCAAGGTGATGCTGGCCTCATAAAATGAGTTTGGAAGTTTTCCTTCCATTTCTATTTTTTGGAACAGTTTCAGGAGAATAGGAATTAATTCTTCTTTAAATGTGTGGTAGAATTCCCCTGGGAAGCCCTGGGCTTTTGTTTGTTTGGAGGTTTTTGATGACTGTTTCAATCTCCTTACTGGTTATGGGCCTATTCAGGTTTTCTATTTCTTCTTGGTTCAGTTTTGGCAGTTTATATGTCTCTAGGAAAGCATCCATTTCTTCCAGATTGTCAAATTTGTTGGCATAGAGTTGTTCATAATATGTTCTTATGATTGCTTGTATTTCTTTGGTGTTGGTTGTGATCTCTCCTCTTTCATTCATGATTTTATTTATTTGGGTCCTTTCTCTTTTCTTTTTGATAAGTCTGGCCAGGGGTTTATCAATCTTATTAATTCTTTCAAAGAAACAGCTCCTAGTTTTGCTGATTTTTTCTATTGTTTTTTTTTTTTTTTTTGGTTTCTATTTCATTGATTTCTGCTTTGATCTTTACTATTTCTCTTCTCCTGCTGGGTTTAGGCTTTCTTTGTTGTTCTCTCTCGAGTTCCTTAAGGTGTAGGGTTAGGTTGTGTATTTGAGACCTTTCCTGTTTCTTGAGATAGGCTTGTATCGCTATATATTTTCCACTCAGTACTACCTTTGCTGTGTCCCACAGATTTTGGACCGTTGTGTTTTCATTATCCTTTGTTTCCATGATTTTTTTCAATTCTTCTTTAATTTCCTGGTTGACCCATTCATTCTTTAGAAGGATGCTGTTGAGTCTCCATGTATTTGGGCTCTTTCCAAATTTCCTCTTGTGATTGAGTTCTAGCTTCAGAGCATTGTGGTCTGAAAATATGCAGGGAATGATCCCAATCTTTTGATACCAGTTGAGACCTGATTTATGACCCAGGATATGATCTATTCTGGAGAATGTTCCATGGGCACTAGA
>ML102407.1:14381-86234 GCA_003697995.1 Taxidea taxus jeffersonii | reverse complement strand
CTCCCATGTTAGGGGCATAGATATTTAAAATTGTTAGATCTTCTTGTTGGACAGACCCTTTGAGTATGATATAGTGTCTTTCCTCATCTCTTATTATAGTCTTTGGCTTAAAATCTAATTGATCTGATATAAGGATTGCCACCCCAGCTTTCTTCTGATGCCCATTAGCATGGTAAATTGTTTTCCACCCCCTCACTTTCAATCTGGAGGTGTCTTCAGGTCTAAAATGAGTTTCTTGTAGGCAGCATATGGATGGGTTTTGGTTTTTTGTCCATTCTGAAACCCTGTGTCTTTTGATTGGGGCATTTAGCCCATTTACATTCAGGGTAACTATTGAGAGATATGAATTTAGTGCCATTGTATTGCCTGTAAGGTGATTGTTCCTGTATATTGTCTCTGTTCCTTTCTGATAATACTTTTAGCGTCTCTCTGTGCTTAGAGGACCCCTTTCAATATTTCCTGTAGAGCTGGTTTGGTGTTTACAAATTCTTTCAGTTTTTGTTTGTCCTGGAAGATTTTTATCTCTCCTTCTATTTTCAATGATAACCTAGCTGGATATAGTATTCTTGGCTGCATGTTTTTCTCGTTTAGTGCTCTGAATATATCATGCCAGTTCTTTCTGGCCTGCCAGGTCTCTGTGGATAAGTCTGCTGCCAATCTAATATTTTTACCACTGTATGTTATAGACTTCTTGTTCCGTGCTGCTTTCAGGGTTTTCTCTTAGTAGCTAAAACTTGTAAATTTTACTATTAGATGACGGGGTGTGGACCTATTCCTATTGATTTTGAGGGGGCTTCTCTGCACCTCCTGGACTTTGATGCTTGTTCCCTTTGCTATATTAGGGAAATTCTCTACAATAATTCTCTCCAAAATACTTTCTGCTCCTCTCTCTCTTTCTTCTTCTTCTGGAATCCCAATTATTCTAATGTTGTTTCGTCTTATGGTATCACTTATCTCTCGAATTCTCCCCTCATGATCCAGTAGTTGTTTGTCTCTCTTTTGCTCAGCTTCTTTATTCTCTGTCATTTGGTCTTCTATATCACTAATTCTTTCTTCTGCCTCATTTATCCTAGCACTAAGAGCCTCCATTTTTTATTGCACCTCATTAATAGCTTTTTTTATTTCAACTTGATTAGACTTTAGTTCTTTTATTTCCCCAGAAAGGGCTTTTATTTCTCCGGACAGGGTTTCTCTAATATCTTCCATGCCTTTTTTGAGCCCGGCTAGAACCTTGAGAATTGTCATCCTGAATTCCAGATCTGACATATTACCAATGTCTGTATTGATTAGGTCCCTAGCCTTCGGTCCTGTCTCCTGTTCTTTTTTTTGTGGTGAGTTTTTCCGCCTTGTCATTTTGTCCAGATAAGAATCCGCTGTTCTCCTTGTTAAGTGAACTTGGTCTTGGCTGGATTTCTTGTTGATCTTCTGGGGGAGGGACCTGTTGTAGTGATTTTCAAGTGTCTCTGCCCCAGGCGGAATTGCACCACCCTTACCAGGGGCCGGGCTAAGTAATATTCTCAGGTTTGCTTTCGGGAGCTTTTGTTCTCTGAATGCTTTCCGTAGAGTTCCGGAGGACAGGAATGAAAATGGCGGCCTCCCAATCTCCGGCTTGGAGGAGCCGAGTGCTCGGGGCCCCAGTCTTCAGTGCGCCTTCAGAGAAAAGCGCCTAATCACTCCCATCTCTCCAGCCTCCAGCCGCGCTTGGAGAAAATCGTGCGTAATCAGTCCCGTCTCACTGGCTTCTGGCTGTGCTCCGAGGTCACCCAGCCTGTGACCAAGCATCTCTGTCTCTGGCAGAGTCCCACCTGGAGTCTCCCAGGTCGGAGTCTCCCCAGATCTTGTGGGGACCCACGCACAGAGCACCAGCCCGTGTCACGGATTACGGTTCAAGGTAACCCCGAGTTGAGAGTTCACTCCTCGGCTCTGTCCCCGCAGCCAGCTTCCCCGCTCTAATGTCTGTGAGCTCTGCGACACTCAGATACCCCCGATCCTTCTGTGGACCTGAGTCCACACCATCCCCGCGAGTTCTTCACCCCAGTTAGCCTCTGGAGCGATGTCCCTCTGTGGAGCAGACTTTTAAAAGTCCTGATTTTGTGCTCTGTTGTTCCGCACTTGCTGGGAGCCAGCCCCTTCCCCCGGGGTCTATCTTCCCATCGCGTAGGATTCACTTCTCTGCTGGTCCTACCTGTTAGAAAGTGGTCGATTTTCTGTTTCTAGAATTGTTGTTCTTCTCTTCGATCTTCTGTTGGATTCATAGGTGTTCAGAATGGTTTGATAGGCTATCTAGCTGATCTCCTGCTGTCTGATGTCGTCTCAGCCTGCTACTTCTCTGCCATCTTGACTCCTCCCACCCATTGTTTTTTGAATCCTGAATTGCTTAGACTTAGATTCTACAGCTCAAAAGAACTAAATGGAAAATTCATTCTACCACATCCCCCTACTTTTCTCTTTTTAGTAAATAATTAAAAGCTAGAAGTGGTCAAGTGACTCAACACCTCATTCATCCTTGAAAATTCCACTCACTCATAATCACTATTGTCATCCTGAGTAACTGTAGAATGACGACAGTGATCGATGGTACAGAGAAGTAGGCGGTATAACAAAGGCCGATGATACAATAAAGAAAACTAACCAAATCAGCAGTCCGATGATTAGCTAATTAATCATTAAATAAATATTCATTGAATGAATACTATATGTGAGAAACTCTCAAGTGCTGAGTACATAACAGTAGGTAAACCATCTAAATCCCTGCTGCATGGAGCTTACATTGTAGTAGGAGGGAGGGGACAATAAATACAAGGAAATAGATGCTATCTTGGAGAGTGATACAATAGACATTAGCAGGCAAACAGAAAAGATTACTCCAAGAAGGGGAAAGAACATAGACAAGATTCCTCAGGAGTGTGAGGTCATAGAATGTTTGAGGAAGTGGAAGATTCCTATGATTCGAACATGGAGATAAGAGTGTCTCCAAAGAGACCAGAGCTGTATAGTCATGTTTCAGATCATGGTGGTCCTTGAAGGTCGTGTTGAATTTGGATTACATCCTTGGTGCAAGAAAAATCACTAATGATTTTTAAACAGGAAGTAGTATGATTAGAGAGGTGCGTGTGTGTGTGTGTGTGTGTGTGTGTGTGTGTGTGTGTGTGTTTAAGTATCTGGTTCTCCCTGTGGAAAATTATTAGGAAGGGAACACCAGTTACTCTGGAGAGGCAAGTCAGGAAGATATCCCCGTTACTTAGGTGAGTGATAATGGTGGCCTAGACCAGGATGGGGCAAGGAGAAATGAAGTCAGGTACAGAGATATTTTAGAGTTAATGGAGAAAGAGATGTCAGGGTCGACCCCTAACTTTCTGTTTTGAGCAATTAGGTAGTTGAATATGACACCTAATGAAAGTGATAACACTGCAAGTAGAACTTACTTGGGACAGAAAGGAAGTGTCAGGAGTCCAAGAATTATGTTTTGGACATGTCATGGTCAAGTTGCTTATGAAGCATCAGAGTGGAGGTATTAGGTAATCCACTGGATTTTATGAATCCCTAGTTCGCAAGACTTTGGGGCTGGAAATTTTAAGTCAAGGAATCTTGAAACATGAAAAGAATTTATGAAGCCATGGGAGTGGATCATTTCCCCCAAGGAGAGATTAAGATGGGAAGAAACTGAAGAAACCTAACATGAGGAAGAATCAGCAAAGGAGACTGAGAAGCAGAAGCAAAGGGGTAAAAGAGGAGATTATAACATTTTAGAGGTGGAGGAAAGAGTGTCGAATGCTGCTGAGATTTCAAATAAGGGGCTAGTTTGAGATTATTTATTGTGTTTGTAAGAAGGTCATTATTGAACACCTTATCAAAAGCAATTCTAAAGAACTGAGCCAGATAGAATGGGTTGAAGAGTGGATGGGAGGTATGTTCAGACACCATGTGTTAACAATTTTCTTTTTGAGGAGTTGACTGTGAAAGAAAAAAACAGTTTCTATCACAAATGTGCTTAAATGATGAATTTTGGGTTTTTAGTCACTACCCATGTTGCTGGGCTATAAACTTCTTAATATCAGGCAATACATCTTTCTTGTTTTCTTCTGTATATTTGAGACCTAACACGCTTCTTGGTTCATTGTAAAGTTCAGTAACATTTGACAAGTAAATGAATAAAAGTAAGTAAACAAGAATTTAGAGAGTATCTTGGAAAACTATTTTCTGAAAAATGATAAAGTTGCATTTAGAACATATTCGTGACATTGGAAATTAATTTGTTGGAAGCAACTATATTGTCATGCTCTATCACTGTCAAGGAGAGACTTGGGGCTGAAAAAAACATAATCCTTCCTCTGCTATGTTTTGGAAGAGAATTCCACTGTGACTGTTGTTCCCTTGAATGTTGCCTTTTCTTTGTCTCCAATGCTGTTGCCTGAAATTCCAGCCCTTATTACTTTTGATCTATTCCAATGCAATTTTTAAGTGCTCTAGGCAGTGCAATCCCTTTGCTGCAATCTGTAAATCAAAATCAAAATAACACCAAACTATAAAACCCAAAGTTTATGCATATACCAATATTAAAAGAACTTTTCTCTATATTTCACTGCTTGCAAAATTCTGTATAAATCACACAGCTGACTCAGGCTCATTCACCCCTGCATTATTGGAGCCCTAAGCATGAGTTTAACCCAGCTACTCAGGAATTCATTATTCCTCAGGCTAGTTTTTCTCCACTTCACCCTCTTCTGAGTGATCTTAAAATACAGATGTGATCTTTTCATGTGAAATCTTTGATTGGCTCCTTATAACCTATAGGACAAAACTCATTCTCCTAGCCTGACTTATAAGGTTTTTTATTTTATCATCCCTGAAAATTCCCTGGTCCCATCCATTGTCACAATGTACATGTGGTCCAGTCATTCTGGATTGTTTGTAGTTCTTTGAACACCTCTTGGGATCTCACAGATTCACACATTTGCATGGCCTGATGTCTCTGCCTGTAATATCTCTCTTCTACTTCACCCACCTAATTCTTCCATCTCTCCAGACTCAACTAAAAATCACTTGGTCTTCTAAGCCTTCACACAGTCTTAGTTATATGCCTCTCTGTGCAACTGCTGCACACCCTGGTTTTGCCTAATCTGCGCACTGTATTGAAACTGACCCCATCTCTTTCCAGCACAACTCCTCCTAATGATATTTATGAACTCTTTAATGAGCTCTTCATGAATTGTCTCATGTAATTCTCACAACAACCCGATGAAATACATACTATATAATATTGTATCTCACACATGACAAAATTAAGACCTAGTAACTTGTCCAAGGTCATGCAAGTATCAAGAGATAGAGAAGATATTCAAACCAAATTATCTAACACTGGAATACAGTTGGCCCTTGAACAATGTGGTAGTTAGGGGTGCCAACCCCCCATGCAGTCAAAAATCCACATACAACTTTTAACTCTCCAAAAACTTAATTCTACTGACCAGAAACCTTACTGATAACATAAACAGTTGATTAACACATATTTTGCAATATATACTGTATTCTTACAATAAAGTAAGCTAGAGAAAAGAAGTGTTATTAAGAAAATCATAAGGAAGAGAAAATACATTTACATGTATTATATGCTATGTTTATAGAAAAAGAATCCATGTTAAAGTGGACCCACGCAGTTCAAACATATGTTGTTCAAGGAACAACTACACCTACTCTTAACCTACTATATTAGACTTGAGGTTCTTAAAGACAAGGAGTGTCCTTGTTCCCAGATCTTTGCACTAGATTTGGAACAGTGAGAAGTTGGTAAATGTTTAATGTATGAACAGAATGAATAAATTATTATGATCTATTTCTCTTCTCTCTTAGACATTATTAGAAAAATTAGATTATGTGCATTCTTATTTTTCCTGTAGTGTTCTAATGAGAGAGTCTAAAATAAGAAAGAGTCTAGCATAAATCAAAATGGTAGAAGCATTGGAAGGCTTTCCAGGTGGATGAGAGATTAGATTTGTTTGGTCTCATGTCAAGAGCTGAATTAGGACCAAGGAAAGAAAACATCAGGGAAATAGCTCTTATTCACTGGGAATTAAAATATTTTAACTTACAGAGCTATGTAAAGATGGAATGGGCTGCCCAGAAGAGTGATGAGGTCCCCATTCCTGGGTGGTATGCAAGCAGAGACTGAAGAACTATTTGGGCAAATGGGACAGAGGAATTTCAGTCATCTAATGAGATATTTTATTGGATGACCTTGAACCTCTTTTCCATACAGAAATTCTGAGTCTATGAAATAGAAAGGTGAGAAGGAGCAGGAAAGAACTGAAATCTGAACAGATTGGATGATATATTTTAATTTTCCTACTGGTGTAACTGAAAGTCTAAATTTATGGAAGAACAGCATTTATTGGAGTTTATCTACTAAGTCAAAGAGAACAGGCAGATAGAAATAAGCCAGTTCAGAGAAATACTCCAAGGTATCAGTTCTGCCCTGGTCCTCTTGTACCCTTGAACCTCATCATTTCTACTACCCCCTGAATTTCCTTTGAGTGATAGATTTTTATGAAATGTGAACATGGAGAACTAGAAATGGGTACCCCCTCTAATGGGACAGTTTTGAAAGTAGAAGAGATACACAGAGGCAAACTTCTCCAGCAGAGAAGAGATGGAAGAAATGAAGGGAATCTCAAGCTGGCTGGTGGGACAGAGTTTTGTAAATAAATTCCCCATTTGTGTGCAAGTAACAGAATTAAGGATGATGGCTGTAGCCCCAGAGGCAGGGATGAACACTTTCACCTATTTATAGGGTTTCAGGTTTTTTCCCTGGGCTTATAGGAGAAAAAGAAAAGAACTGGGAGAGACCCACGAATGAAAAACAGCATCTGATGAGGCCATAGCAGTCTTGGCTTGCCTGGGGAGATAAACCTTGAAGTGTGGGCCAAGGGCATGGTGATGGGAAGGGAAGGCAGCAGCATCAGAAGGTGCTGGAGGACACAGTAGTAGTGGCCAAGCCTCAGCACAGGAAGGGTGAGTTTGGGAGGTCTTCTAATACCAGAGAGCAGTGGAGGTTAGGAGATGGAAGCTGACATTCTAGTAGCTCGACTGGTGTGGCTAAGCCAGGAAATTCCTCTTTGTTACTATTTCCTTCCTGGAACCATAACATATCAGGAGCCCCTTCAGGTTTTACTTAAGCATCTTGAGGAGAAAAATCCTACGTTGCTTTTATTTGTTTCCCCAGAGTGTAGCTTAGTGCCTGAGACACCATGCACTAAATCAGTGTTTCTTAAATGATTGAATGAATGAACAAATCAATGAAGAGTGATCACTAATTTTGTAGAGGGACTCTATTAAATATTTGATACTGGCTAGAGTAGGGGATGGAATCTGCAAATGAAGACAGCATCCATGTTCCTAAGAAGCTGTATGTCAGGTAGAGAAGCTGGATATACATACGCTTAATACACTGAAATAAAGGTTGATGAAGGAGAAGGAAGTGCTGAGTTTACACTGAGTCTGGAAGTTACTTGACTGAAATTCTATATGAGCGCTTCAGTATTTTGATACCAGAGGGTATTTTCTTTTTCTTTTTTTTCCCCCACTTCTCCTGATTGTTGACATAATAAGCCAGCATTTTGAATAATTTAGAAAATGTTAAAAGGCAGGACAAATATAAATCATAAGCTCACTGCTCGGCAGCAACCTATTACTACTACTTTGACATATTGCTTTCTAGACTTTTTCTGTGCATTTTTTTCTTCATAATTGAGATCATATTATACCTAGAATGTTATGTTATTCTTTCCCCTCCCCACTTACCATGTCATTAAAATACTGTTTCTAAGCATGATGTATGACTTTCTCATAATCCATTGTATGTCTGTACCACCACTCATTTAATAATTCTCCTAATTCTCTTTCTGTTGGACAATTGGGTTCTTCAAATTCTTGATACTATGAAAGTTAGACTATATTTCTGGGAAAGTAGTTCCAAATCAAAGAGCAGAAATTATTTTTACAGTTTGTGATAAGCCTTTTCCAAGTGCCCTTGTCTTAGTACATTTGGGCTGCTGTAACAAATTACTACAGAGTGGATGGCTTATAAACACCAGAGCTTTATTACTCCCAGTTCTTGAAGCTGGAAGCCTGAGATCAAGGTGCCAACAGATTTGGTATCTGGTTCCCAGACAGCTGTCCTTCCTCACGTGGCAGAAGGGAGCTAGGGAACTCTCTGGAGCTAATCCTGTTCAGGGAGGCTCCACCCTCATGACCGACTCACCTCCAGATTCCCCACTGGAGATTAGGTTTTGACATGTGAATTCGGGGGAGACACAAACATCCAGTCTATTGCAGCTATCCAGGGTGATGGAACCAATTTATATTCTCACCAGTTCTTTGTGAGTACTCATTTACCACATGGAGGGTTTTTTTTTTTTTTTAATTCCAGTGTAATTAACATACCGTGTTAGATTGGAGTAGGGGTATTTTTAAATGCTATCCTGGCAACTGGGTTGTTGTCAGAGAGCTTTTACTAGTTCTCTGGCTAGAAGAGAAAATGTATATCATACTACTTTATCAAATTGCCAAAACATTAATATAATGTCTAACTGGTATGGGCAAGCATTGATAGGGTGCCTCTTAACATTGTTGATGGCAAGATACAATTATGTAAAAAGGTAGTTTGGGAATACTTTTTAACAAACATCAATGCCCACGTAATTTAATGTCTGAAAATTCTTCTCAAAGAAACAATTAAAAAAAAAAAAAGAAAAAGTTATTTTCATCAAGGGGAGTTAATACAAAAAATGTTACTATTATGTTAATATTTAATATACAAAGGAATGTTAAGTAAATCATGGCATATCTTCTCAATGAAATTGTGATGCATGCATTTTATTTTTAAATTTTTATTCCGGTATGTTAACCTACAGTGTCATATTAGCTTCAGGCATACAATATAGTGATTCAACAATTCTATACATTACTCAGAGCTCATCATGATAAGTGTTCTCTTTTTTTTTTTTGGTTAACATATAATGTATTATTCGTTTCAGGGGTACAGGTCTGTGAATCATCAGGCTTACACATTTCATAGCACTCACCATAGCACATACCTTCCCCAATGTCCATCTCTCAACCACTCTCTCCCTACCCCTCACCCCTCTCCCCCAGCAACCCTCATTTTGTTTCCTGAGATTAAGAGTCTCTCATGGTTTGTCTCTCTCCCCATCCCATCTTGTTTCATTTTTCCCTCCCTATCTCTCAAATTCCTCACATCGGAGAGATCATGTAATTGTCTTTGATAGATAAGTGCACTCTTAGTTCCCTTCAACTATTTCACCCATCCCTCACCCACCTCCCCTCTGGTAACCATCAGTTCTCTATAACCAAGAGTCTGTTTTTTAGTTTGTCTCTTTTTTTCCCCTTTGTTCATTTGTTTTTTTTTAATTCCACATTATAAGTGAAATCATATGATATTTATCTTTTTCTACCTTATTTCATTTAGCATTGTGCCCCCCAGAGCCTCCATTAATGCAAATGGCAAGCTTTCATTCTTTTTTATGGCTGAATATTATTCCATTGTATGTATAAATACCATATCTTCTTTATCCATTTATGTGTCAGTGGACACTTGGGCTGCTTCCATAATTTGGCTATTGTAAATAAAGCTGCAAAAATCATAGGTATACATGTATTTTTTTGAGTTAGTATTTTTGTGTTCCTTGGGTAAATACCTAGTAGTATGAATTACTAGGTCATATGGTAATTCTATTTTTAATTTTTTGAGGTACCTCCATACTGTTTTCCATGGTGGTTGCATCAGTTTGCATTTGCACCAGTAGTGCACAGGGGTTCCTTTGCCTTTACATCCTCACCAACACTTGTTGTATCTTGCGTTTTTTATGTTAGCTATTCTGACAAGTTGAGGTTATATCTCATTGTGATTTTGATTTGCATCTCCCTGATGATTAGTGATATTGAGCACCTTTTCATGTGTCTGTCAGCCATGCGTGTGTCTCTGGAGAAATGTCTGTTCTTTTCTTTTGCCTATTTTAATTGGATTATTTGGTTTTTGGGAGGGTGTTGGGTTTTGTAAGTTCTTTATATATTTTGGATACTAACCCTTTATCAGATATGTAATTTGTAAATATCCTTTCCGTTCAGTAGGTTATCATTTGGTTTTGTTGACTTTTTTCCTTTGCTGGGCAGGAGCTTTTTATTTTTGTGTAATCCTAATAGCTTATTTTTGCTTTTGTTTTTCTTACCTCAGGAGACATATCTAGAAAAATGTCACATGGTTGATGTCAGAAACATTACTGCCTGTGCTTTCTTCTAGGATATTTATGGTTTCTTGTATCACATTTAGATCCTTAATCCATTTTTAGTTTATTTTTGTATATGATGTAAGAAAGTAGTCAAGTTTCATTCTTTTGCATGTAGCTGTCCAGTGTTCCCAATACCATTTGTTGAAAACGCTTTTTCCCATTGCATATTTTTTCCTCCTTTGTCAAAGATTGATTGACTATATAACCATGGGTTTATTTCTGGGCTTTCTATTCTGTTCCATTGATCTGTGTATCTCTTTTTGTGCCAGTACAATACTGTTTTGGTTATTATAGCTTTGTAGTATATCTTGAAATCTGGGATTCTGTTACCTCCAGTTTTGTTCTTTTAAAGATTGCTTTGGCTATCTGGGGTCTTTTTTTATTCCATACGAATTTTAGGATTGTTTGCTTTAGTTTTGTGAAAAATGCTATTGATATTTTGATAGAGATTGCATGAAATCTATAAATTGCTTTGGGTAGTATGGACATTTTAACAATATTAATTTTTCCAATCTATTAGCATGGTATAGCTTTCCATTAGTTTGTGAAATCTTCAGCTTCTTTAATCAATGTCTTACGGTTTTCAGAGTAAAGGTTTTTTACTTCTTTGGTTAAATTTATTCCTAGTTATTTTACTCTTTTTGGTGCAATTGTAAATATGGTATTGTTTTCTTAACTTCTCTTTCTGTTCCTTTATTATTGGTGTGTAGAAATGCAATGGACTTCTGTATGTTGATTTTGTATCCTGCGACCTTGCTGAATTCACTGAATTCAGTACTGGTAGTTTTTTGGTGGAGTCTTAAGGGTTTTCTATATAGTATCATGTCATCTGCAAATAGTGAAAATTTTACTCCTTCCTTACCAATTTGGATGTCTATTATTCCTTTTCTTCTCTGATTGCTATGGCTAGGACTTCCAGTAGGACTAGTTTTAAAATGTTAAGAGTGAACATCCTTGTCTTGTTCCTGATCTTAGGGGAAAACCTCTTGGTTTTTCACCATTGAGTATGATGTTAGCTGAGGGTTTTTCATAAATGGCCTTTATTATGTTGAAGTATGTTCCCTCTAAACCTACTTTGTTGAGAGTTTTTATTATGAATAGTTGTTGTATCTTGTCACATCCTTTTTCTGCATCTATTGAAATGGTTTTTATCCTTTCTCTTACTAATGATTTATCAATTTATCAAAATTGGTTTGCAAATATTGAACCACGCTTGCATCCCAGAAATAAATCCCACTTGATTGTAAGTGATTTTTTTTAGTGTATTGTTGGATTCTGTTTGCTAGTATTTTGTTGAGGATTTTTGCATCTATATTTCATCAGAGATATTGGCCCATAGTTCACTTTTTTTTTGTAGTGTCTTATCTAGTTTTGGTATCAGGGTAATGCTGGCATTATAGGATGAATTTGGAAGCTTTCCTTCCTCTTCTATTTTTTGAAATAGTTTGAGAATAACTGATATTAACTCTTCTTTAAATGTTTGTGTAATTCACCTGTGAAGCCTTCTAATCGTAGACTTTCATTTTTGGGGAATCCTTTTGATTATTAAATCAATTTCATTGCTGGTAATCAGTGTGTTCAAATTTTTTATTTCCACCTAATTTAGGTTTAGGAGGTTATGTTTCCATGAATTTATCCATTTCTTCTAGGTTGTCCAATTTGTTGGCATATAATTTTTCATAATATTCTAATTGTATTTCTGTGGTGTCAGTTGTTATTTCTCCCCTTTCATTTCCAGTTTTGTTTATTTGAGTCCTCTCTCTCTCTCTCTCTCTCTTTTCTTCATGAGTTTGGCTACAGGTTTTTCAATTTTTGTTGATTTTACAAAAAAAACAGATACTAGTTCCATTGTTCTGTCCTAATTTGTTTTAGTTTCTGTTTCAGTTATTCTTTAATCTTTATTATTACCTTCCTTCTACTGTTTTGGGGTTTTGGTTGTTCTTCTTTTCTAATTCGTTTAAGTGTAAGGGTAGGTTGTTTATTTGAGATTTTTCTTGCTTCTTGGGGTAGGCCTATATTGCTATATACTTCCCCCTTAGGACCAATTTTGCTGCTTACCAAAGATTTTGGATCACTGTATTTTCATTTTCATTTGTCTCCATGTACTTTTTAATTTCCTCTTTGATATCTTGGTGGACCTATTCATTGTTTAGTAGCATATTAGTTAACCTCCATGCATTTGTATTCTTCCCTGATTTTTTTCTTGTGACTGATTTCTCATTTCATAGTGTTGTGGTTAGGAAATGATTTTTAGGAAATGATTGTGGTTAGGTATGATTTAATTCTTTTTGAATTTGTTGAGACTTGTTTTGGGGTCTAATAGATGATCTATTCTGGAGAATGTTCATGTGCACTTGAAAAGAATGCATATTCTGCTTTTGGGATAGAATGTTCTAAATAGATCTGTTAGGTCTATGTGGCCCAATGTGTCATTCATAGTCACTGTTTCTTTGCTGATTTTCTGTTTGGAAAATCAATCCACTGATGTAAATGGGGTGTTAAAGTCCCTAGTATTACTGCATTACTATTGATTACTTCCTTTATGTTTGTTATTAGTGGCTTTATGTATTGGGTGCTCCCCTGTTAAGTGCATAAATATTTAGAATTGTTATATCTTCTTGTTGGATTGTTCCCTTTATGATTATATAGTCCTCCTTTTTTTCTTATTACAGTGTTTGTTTTAAAGTCTCTTTTGTCCACTATGAGTATTACTACCTCAGGTTTCTTTTCTTTTTTTTTTTTTTATTTTTTTTTTTTTCAGGTTTCTTTTCAATTCCATTTCTATAATAAGTGCTTTTCCATACCTTCCATTTGTGTCTTTAGGTCTCAAATGAGTATCTTATAGATGATGCATGTATTTTAGAATATCACAAAATCTGTATGGATATATGGGAACAATACATTTTATCTGGATTTAATTATATAAATATGTCAATAGATGGGCAGAATGGAAAGGGTTAAACAATAGAAAAAAATAGAAAATTTGCCTTTGTTGATGAATAAAGAGGTAAAGTCTACTGTATTTATAATATAATTTTTAATTAGATAACATCAAACAGTTACTGTATTTTAGTATTATCTCTGCCATATGCAAAGCACTTTACATGTACTATCTAGAATATTTCTCATGACTTCTCTATTATATTCTTATTTCACTGTATCTATTTAAAAGAGGAAGGAATTGAAACTCAGAAAGGTAAAGTAACTTGTCTAAGGTCACCTAGCTAGTATAAAGCAAAACATGTGCTCAAATACGATTTTCTCTAACATAAGTGCAGGTGCTCTTAACCATCACAATGTGTTGCTGGAATTCTTCTTTTGTAAAGCTGATAATTGTTTTTTATAAATTTTAAGAAATTTAACATGAGAGCTTCTCTCTTAACAAATTTTCAGTGTACAATATGGTGCTATTAATGTAATTTTTCTTAAGTTTATGTTTTTTTGATCCCTCCTTATTTTGAGCTCTGGAAAGCAGCTATTTCTCTTTTCATCCCAAAGCAAAATGGTATATAAATGGCCCCCTAACTAAAAGGCATATAGTTGATGTTTTCAGGGTGAGATCAAGGTCATGAATAATATGAGATCTTTACATAAGACCTCAACCTGGGAGAACCAAGGAAATCATACAGCAATTTGTTTTTCAAGTTTCAGCAAAAACCCCACCACTCTAGTCAGTTGAAGGAGGATTCCTACAGGCTTGAAGGAACTTCACAAAGATTGGAAAGAATTTATTTGGCAAGAGAGTCCCTGGCCTGAGTAGCTGACTTTTAGGGAAAGGGAAGGAAATCCCAGATAAAACTGCAAAAGCAGATGTCACAGAGGACAATAGGTATGAGAAAAAGAAGTAACATAGTGTGAGGTATCACAGGAACTCTCAGATAAAAATATGTTCAGAAATAAGTCCTATAGACACCTTCCATACATGCCAACACATTCAGGACAAAGATCAATCAAGTGAAGGAAGAAAGCATGAAATTGTCAAATAACATCTCACACGTATCAGGGCAACTTGACAGAGTGGGGATCAAGGATGAAGAATGAAAATTGAAAATTACATATATTTTAAAGAAATAGAAATATAGAAAAAGAAGAGGAAATGAAGAAGTAGAGTATGTCTGGACAGTATTGAGTACTAAGTAATTTAGGATCTGAACTAGGGTGAGATGAAAGAGAAAAGGAGAGAGGAAGTAATGTGATATTGCCTCAGAACTATAGCACCAACCACCTGGTGAGAGGGAAGAAACTGATGGTGCTCTCCTGAAAAGCATATAAAACTGGCCCAGAACTTTGGGAGACTAGGGGAACTCCACTACTTCTCATGTCTTCTGAGAATCTCTCTTTTAAAATAGCCAGTCATTATACTTATTTGCACTTTCTTTTGAGAACATCACCTCCCAAAAGATCAAGAGCGTGGCAAGAAAATAACTATATCGGACTCCCTTGGGAGCAAGAAGGGAAACATTAATATTAAAGTAGATTTGATAATTAGGGGAAATGACTGTATAGGGATGCTTGATATAGTTATATATCCATGAGGCTACAAAATGGCTTTTTTGAAAAAGTTTTAAAAAGTAGAACTTGTCATCTGAGGAATGGAAGAACCAAACATGAATTTCTGTCCTAGAGATTAAAATGTAAACTGGCTACAAGTCTTGTCCCAGCCTGTCCCAAATTTCTACTAGAATCCCCATAAAAATAGAGTAGGTGAAAACTGACCAAAAAATAAATAAATAAGAATGGCAAGAAAATATATTTCTAGAATCTACTGGAAATTTCACTCATGCAACATCTTTTGGATCCAGATTAGGAGAAAGAAAATGATGGGCTGTCCACATGTGACCTCACAGAAAAGCAGAGCAAAGGTAGGAAAATACATTGTATCTACAGCATAGCTGCTTTCTGGTCCAGAGATATGGAGATCATGTAGAATTAAAAGCTTATAGTCAGGGACAAGTGGATATAACATTGAACCCCATGCCATCAATCTATTATTTGGTCAAATCATTAACTTTCCTAAGCCACTTTTTATCATCTGCAAAATGGGGTTCCTATAGTACTTTCCTTAAGGAGAAGCCATAAAGATTAAATTAAAAGAGCTAATGTATGTAAAACAGTGAGCACAGAGCCTAGAACATAGTAAACATTCAACAAATACTTATGACATATACTCCCTCTTCTTAAAAACTTGATCTCTCAGAGAATAGGGTGTTTTCCCAAGGTGGTGAGAAGGAAAGTGAAGAAGGAAAAGCAAGCATACATAATATCCCAGGATATGGAGTTCCCTCCAACATTGTAGACAGGATGGGTAAAAGAGGAAGAGCAGGGCTCCCAGTATAGTACAGCCTTTGCAGAAAACCAATGGACAGAAAAGAAAAAGAACTCCCCTCAGTAGATCTGCACCAGATAAAAACCTGCTTCACAAAGAGAATTGGGCTGTGTTTGAAGTGTGTCACCCTAATCAGGGGTTTTCAGATAAAACATAGGGAGTGAAAATAAATTTGAATATTAAATGATTTTTAAATAAAATTATCATAAGTATATCCCATACAATATTTGGAACATATTGATAGTTAAAAAATGGTTATCTAAAACTCAAATTTAACTGAACATCTTATATTTTTATTTGTTAAATCTAGCAACCCTAGTTTACCCTCTGGCTACAGTTGTTAGGAGGAAGTTTGATTTGCAAAGAAGTAGAGAGTGAATGAAGCCACAGGAAATGCTCATACCCTGACACTTGGTAAATTCTGATTAAGTCTGGATCTCTCCTCCTTTCAGAATGAATAAATAGAAAATATAGCAATAGCAACAATAGAGGGCCTATTGAGAAATTAGGAGGAGAATGGAAGAAACTAATTCTGAAGATTCATGCAACAGGACATTGAAAATATTAGCTACAAAAAGCAGAAAAGTTTGGAAATTATGTAGTATCCACAAGAAAGCTTGCATTCTGGGGAAGAAACTGAAACTTTTAAAGGGGAGAAGTTTACAAATAAAGTTAATTAGGGGATATGCAATGGATAATCTTAGTAGAAAAGGTAATTGAGGCAGAATTCCAAATAAAGTAAAATATGAAGGGCACAATTTAAATAATTTTGGAGGCAGTCTGGAGCAGAAATGGTGTTGCAGTATAACAAATCATGAAATGGGGTTGAGACTGAAGAAGCATCTTTATAGTCAGAGGAGAAGAGCAAGAGGTAAAACTAGAAAAAGATAGGGTGAGACACAGGGGATGGAGATCAGATCTCAAACTATATTAAATCAAAACAGTTGCAGTACAAGAAAAAGCAAACAGTCATTTAGAAAAAACTTTCTCAACTCTAGACCAAGTTGGTGACATAGTAGTCTCCTGAACTTCCCTCCTCCCGTGGATGAGCCAAGGAGAAATCCAGAAACTAGATAAATTACTCCTACACATCAGGCATCAGAGAAAATACCCTAGTCAAAACAGGTAGGAAAGTCTGGGACACATTCTCACCATAAACCCCATGCTTGGCATAGTGCCATCCTATTGGGAGGGGATGCCCAATGCCAAGTTTCTCTCTGAGGAGCAAAGGTCTTGAACCACATCTAGTTCCCCAACTTTGAAGGATCTCATATGAGGCACAGGTCCCCAAATCAACTATCTCTGAAAGTCAACAGGGCTTACATCCACAAGTCCCACAAGGCTATAGAAAATGAGGAATCAGTTATTAATGGGCACGAAAGCACTTGTTGAGGCTCTCTACCCAGAAAGATAACAGAGGGAACAGGCAAAATTGTTCATCTTCTGGTCTTTCCCTGGAAGGGTTTTGGTGTCATACTGTACAAGCTGCTGCTTGAGGGTCTGACTTCTAATTAGAATACATCTAGGTGCTGACTGTGATCTTCCTTGGAGCCCAAAAGGGCCAGTGGACAGTTTCCCTGCTTTCTCCCTCTGGCCCATTCTAACAGTAAACCCAAGTTACCATTATCTTTTTGGAAGAAGCTGTCCACACACCTAGCACTGCAAATTTTATGGCTACCATCCTGATGGATGGGTCCCAAATCTAGCTCTGATAGCCAATGAGGTCTGCATTCAGGAGGGCCACAGAACTACAGCAAACCAAGTTTTTGAATGTATATAGGAACACCTTCTACCCCATGGGTACACTTGTAGGCCCAGCACAGAGAGAGCAAGCAAAAATACCCATCTCCCAGTTTCTTTCTGGAAGAATTTTGACTGCATACTTTCCTAGAAGCTGCTTGAGGGTTTAGCTTTTAATCATCCTGAAGCTAGGTGCTGACTGCAATTTTCCAGTTTGGGGCACTGATGGATCTTGACACTATTCAACTACTGGAAATCACTAAGAACAAAGATAGCAGGTTGAACAATCACAAAGGTTTGGAGCATGGGCCAGACTAATAAACAATTTTGAGCTCCCCATGAGACCGTGCTGTCAAGACTAGGAGGGGTGGCTCTCCCAGAGAGAGTCAAAGAAAATGAGGAAACGGGAATGCATTTTAACCAAAAGAACAAAATAAATCTCCAGAATCTGATCTTAATGAGATGCAGATAAGTGATTTACTCAATAGAGATTTCAAAATAATAGTTATAAGGATACTCACTGAGATCAAGACAGCAATGTATGAACAAAGGATTTCAACAAAGAGATAGAAAATATAAGAATACAATAACTAAACTGAAAAAAATTCAGTAGAAGAGTACAACAGCAGGCTAGACCAGGCAGAAGAAAGGATCAACAAACTTGAAGGCAGGCCAGTGAGATTCATTCAGTCAGAGAAAGAAAAAAGAATAAAAAGAATAACGATACCTCAAGGACTTATGGGGCACCATCAAATGGACAAATATGTGCAATATAAGGGTCCCAGAATGAAAAGAGAGAAAAAGAGGCAGAAGGCTTATTCAAAGAAGTAATGGACAAAAACTGTACTAACCTGGAGAAAGAAATCAACATCCATATCCAGGAAGCCCAAAAAATAGTAAATAAGACAAATTGAAGAGATCCACTTCAAGTCATCTTTTTTTTTCCCCACTTCACCTTTATGGAAACACAATATACTACCACATAAATTGTAATATGAAAATATAATTGTGAGAGACAGGAGGTATAAAAATCTGGAGCTTTTGTATGCATTCAAACTTATCAGCTTAAAATAAATGTTATAAAGTATTTTATATAAACTTCATGCTAATCATAAAGCTTAAACCTATATTAGTTACACAAACAATAAAGAAATTAAAGCATCTCATTTCAAGAAATCATGAAATCCTAAACAAAAATAACGAAAGAGGAAGCAAGGAACAAAAGAACTGCAAAATAGTCAGAAAATAATTTACAAAATGACAATAGTAAGTCCATATTAACACTTACTCTAAATGTAAGTGGAATAAATTCTCCAGTCAAAACACATAAAATGGCTAAGTGGCTTTAAACAACAACAACAACAAGGCCCCAATATAGACTGCACATAAGCAACTTCAGCTTTAAGGACATACTCAGATTGGAAGTGAAGGGATGGAGAAAGATATTTCATGAAAATGGAAAAATAAAAAGAAAGCGGAGGTAGCTGTATTTACATCAGACAAAATAGATGTTAGCCCAAAACTATAGTAAGAGAAAAGGAAGGTCACTCTATAATGATGAAGGAGTCAAGTCTGTCAAGGGGATATAACAATTGTAAATATATATGCACCCAACCTGGAACACCTAAATATGTAAAGCAAATATTAACAGATCTGAAGGAAGAAACAGACAACAATGCAATATTAGGGGACTTTAGTCATCCAGTTTCATCAATGGACAGATTATCTTGATAGAAAATCAGTAAGAAAACATTGAACTTAGGCTACACATTAGGCCAGATGTACCTAACAGACATATTTAGAAAATTCTATGCAACAACAGTAGAATACACATTCTCCTCAAGCACACATGGAACGTTCTCTAGGATAGATAGTATGTTAGGTCACAAAACAAATCTTAATACATTTGAGAAGATTGAAGTCATGTCCGGCATCTTTTCTGAGCACAGTGGTATGAAACTAGATATCAATTACAAGAGGAACCTGGAAAATTCAAACATACCAAGACTAAACAATATGCCCCTGCACAGCCAATGAGAAAAAGAAGAAATCACAAGACAAATAAAATACCTTGGGACAGATGAAGGTGGAAACACAGCATACCAAGACATGAAATGCATCAGAAACAGTTCTAAGAGAAAAGTGTATAGAGAGAAATGCTTACATTAAGAAAAGATAAAGACTCCAAATAAACAACCTAACTTTATACCTCAAGGACCTAGGAAAAGAATAACAAACTAAGCTTAAAGTTGGTAGAAGGAAGGAAATAATGAAGATCAGAGTGGAAATAAAAGAGATAGAGACTGGAAAGAATACATAAGATCAAGGAAAATAACTTTTTAAAAGATATACAAAATTGAAAAACTGTTAACTAGACCAACTAAGAAAAAAGAAAACTCAAATAAATATAATCAGAAACAAAATGGAAGACATTATAACTGAAAACAGAAATACCAAGGATCACAAGAAACTACTATGAACACTTATATGCCAACAAATTAGATAACCTAGAAGAAATGGAAAATTCCTAGAAACATATAACCTACCAAGATTGAATCATGAAGAAATAGAAAATCTGAACAGATCAATTACTAGTAAGGAGATTAAATCAGTAAGCAAAAATCTCTCAACAAAGACAAGTCCAGGACTAACTAGATGCCTTCATAGGTAAAGTCTACCAAATATTTAAAGAAGAATTAATATCAATCCTCTCACACTCTTCCAAAAAACAGAGAGGAGGAAACATACCCAAACTCATTTTATGAGGCCAGCAATATCCTGATACCAAAGCTAGCCAATTGACAGGTAAAGACAATTATAGGCTATCCTTTCTGAGAAAGCAGATGCAAATTTCCTCAAATATTAGCAAATCTTTCAACAGTACATAAAAAGAATCATACACTATGGTCAAATGGGATTTACTTCTGGGATGCAAGGGTGGTTCAATATATGCAAATCAATAATTATGACATACCACATTAATAAAGTGATAGATAAAATCGTGTTATGATGCAGAAAAGGCATTTGACAAAATTCAACATCCTTTCATGATAAAAACCCTCAACAAAGTAGGCATCCAGTAGATGGAATTGGTTGAAATGATTCATGGAAAAGTTTGAAAACTTTTCTTTTAAGATCAGGAACAAGACAACAGTGTCCACTTTTATTCAATATAGTTCAAGAATCCCTAGCCAGAGTGATTAAGCAAAAAAATACAAGAGGCATACAAATTGGAAGGGGAGAAATAAAATGGTCTCTTTTTGCAGTTGACATATGTTGAAAACCCTAAATACTTCACCAAATAGACTGTTAGAATTAATAAATGAATTAAGTGAAGTTGCAGGTTATAAAATCAACATAAAAATAAGTTGTGTTTCTATACACTAACACTGAATTATCAGAAAAACAATCCCAGTTATAATTGCACCAGAAAGAATACAATACTTAATGAATAAATCCAACCAAAGAGGTGAAAGATAGTACACTGAAAACTATGAAAAACTGATTAAAGAAATTAGAGAAAACACAAATAAATGGAAAGATATTCCATGTTCATGGATTAGAAGAATTAATATTGTTAAAATGTACATACTACCCAAAGTAATCTACAAATTCAATGCAGTACTCCCACCTTCACTGCAGCAGTATTCACAATAGCCAAGGTATGGAAACAACCTAAATGTCTGTCAGTGGATGAATGGATGAAGAAAATGTGATCCAATATAAAATGGAATATTATTCAGCCTTTAGAGAAAGAAAATCTTGCCAACTGTGACAACATTGATGAAGCTGGAGGACATTATGCTAAGTGAAAAGCAAGCCAGACAGAGAAAGACAAGTTTTGCATGGTATCATTTTCATGCAGAATCTGGGGAAGAAAAAAGAAAAGGAAAAAAAAGGTCCAACTCTTACATAGCAGAATAGTGGCCGCCATGGGGCCAGGTATGGAAGAAACAGAGAGTGGATGGTTAAAAAGTACAAACTTTCAGTTATTAGATGAATAAGGCCTGAGGACCTAATGTATCACATGGTGACTGTAGTTGGTAACACTGGATTGTAGAATGGAGATTTGCTAAGAGAGTAGAACGTAAACATTCTTGCTTTAAAAAAATATGTGAGGTGATGGATGTATTAACTCTAGTGGGAGTCCTTTTATCATATATATGTATATAAAATCATCACATTGTATACTTTAAATATATTACAGTTTTTTGTCAATTATACATCAATAGTACTTTTTTAAAAAAGACTCTAATACATAGGTACATAATCTATATAAAAAATGATAGGGGAAAAAAATACCAACCTATGCTGGAATACTGGAAATTTAAAATGTTTTACATATTATATATTGTCTAATTTAATTCTTATTTAATTCTTAGAGATACCATGTGAATTTATATAATCATGTTAAGCTAAACCTTTGGTATTATTACTTATGGCAGCATAATTAGTCAAATATTTATATTGTTATGATTTTCAGCTCAAAAATTTAAAATACATAATAAAAATTCAATAAACTCCTTCAAAAAAACAAGGAGGAAACTTTTTAAAGCTAAAAAAAGAGAGAGAGAAGAGAAAAGGTTAGTGGCCTAAAAGGTGCTTACTGGGCATAGGCTAGATGTCCTTCTAGATTCTTTACCTTTATTAATTTTTTTTTTCTGAAACAACAAAAATCTATTATCTCATGGCTGTGGAGGCTAGAAATTTCATATCAAGGTGCTGTGCTCTCTCTGAAGGCTCTTGGGGAGGGTCCTTCCCTGCTTCTTGCAAGCTTCTGGTATTTGCTGGCAATCTTTGCTGGTCCCTTTGCCCCTCACTGCATTGCCCCAGTCTCTGCTTCTGTCTTCACGTGGCCTCCTCCCCTATCTGCCTCTATGTCTGTGTCTCTTCTGTGTTCTTGTAGGGACACCATTTTGGACTTAGGGCCGACTCTACCCTCAGAACTATCCTATGAGGTAGGTACTATATTAGCTTCATTTTACAAGTGGGGAAACTGAAATAGAGGGAAGTTTTTAATCATGGGCTTTCTTTTTAAAACTGTGTTCATGATTATAAGCCTAGTGAAGGAAAAGCTGGTATTTGAACCCTGCCAGCCAGACTGTAGTCAATGCTCTTCATTCTAACGTTCCCGGTATCTAGAAAAAGCACCCCCCCTTGAAATCTGCACTGTCTTTGCGTTCTGATGGCTTAAGGTTGTTTTTCTAATGAATACAAATGAGAAGTAGAATCTTTATTGTTATGTGTTTTCCAATTCATAAAGTAAGTAACATTAAGAATAATTTTAATAAAATTAAATAGAACTTTAAAAAAGGAATTTGCATATGCAAATTTTAAACCTTCACTTCATCACTTTAAGACAACAAAAAGATAGCCACACCCATCAAGTTCCGTGCAAATATTTAAATAGACAAATAGTTAAATAGACAAAAAACAGTTTTACAAGCATCCAAGCTGAAAACAAAACAAACAACAAAAGAAATTACGTACAGAGGAACAATAGCCAGAGTAATTGGAGACTTCTCTGTGATGCTAAATGCCAAAAATCAATGAAATAATCTTCCAGAGCTTTGAGGAAAGCTAGATAGAATCCAAGAATTTTGTAACCACCCAGGTTGTTGCTCATATGTGAAGTCAATAGCACTAAGACATTCCATGACATGAGCAGGTTCAGAATGTGTCTCCATACACCCTTCTTGAAAGAATTGGTTGAAGAGACATGCCTATTCTGTATGACCAAATTAATCAAAATTGAAAGCATGAGCATGGGGAATTGGTGGTAAAAGGGGGCTCAGGAGGAGTAGGAAAGCGGGTAAACATACAGTCATGGAGCCTAACTTAAAATGACCATTGAAAATATTGTTTCAAAACTGATTGCAAATGTCAATTAAAATTCCTGATGTGGAAGATACATGTCACACAAAAGAATAATTTATTAAACACAGTCTGGTGTGCCACATCCAAAATTATATTTTAAGACTGAGAAGTGTTAAGTGGGAAGAAAACTCTCACTGGATTCCTCATCTAAACTGCTTGGTTGTGGAAGAATCAGAACATTGAGTTTCATTCCAAACTTTGAGATTTAAAGAGACAGAAGTTGATGAATGCCGATCAGACTCCTATCAGCCTCGTCTCAGACCAAGATCCTGCCAGCTCCCTAGGTTCCAGCTGGTGTGCTTTTAAAGGAATGTTGCACGTAGTTTGTTGTTAGGATTGCCAGAGCCTTCCTTCTACTACAGGTCCTTTCTTCCTACTGTTCCTTCTGGATGGAATGCTTTCATCTTGATCACCCATCCTGCCTTTAATGAGTTAACTCCTACTTATTCTTCATGTTTCACGTCATGTGTAAATCTTGAGAGATTTTCCAAGACCTTCCTGACTAAGTCAGCTGTCTTTGTCATATGCCCTTATAGAACTTCATTCCTTTTTTTGTGGAAGATTTATTAGTGTATAATCGTGATTTGTAATGCACTTATTTGCAACTATTAATAATGAAATTATTTTATTTATATTTGTTTCCCCCACAAATCTGCTGCCTCACCCCAGCAGGGACTGAAGCTATTTCTCTTTCTTTCTTTCTTTCTTTTTTTTGCCTGAGGCCTGGCAAAGTGCCTGCCACATAAGAGGCAGTTTGTTTGTTGAGTAAATTAATAAAAAATATAAAACAAAACACAGTCCAAACAATAGAAGACATAAAAAGAAACCCCAAAGAAGCATAAAAAACAGAAAGCACAAATGCAGATGACTGAATTACAGGACTATATTCCAGGCATGACATTCGGCATATGTAGGTTAAGCTGCTTCACTTAAAGTTAAAGACTCCTCTAAGTAAGCCTATGCATTGAACCTACAGATTGAACAAGATGCTGCTGCATTCAAAGGACAGCTTAAAATGTATGAAATGTATGAATGTATGAAATGTATGAAAATAAGAGTAAAATAATTGGATACAGTGATAAAAAGTAAAGAAAACAAAAGCAGAGCCAATGATAATTTCAGACAATATAGAGTTCAAGTTTTTTTTAGAGAATCTTGCATAAGAAAGAAGGTAAATGGAAACATTTGTTTGTTTCAGGATACCTTAACCTATCTCTCTCAGTCATAGATCTATCGTGGAGAGAAAAAAGATAGTGATAATTTAAGTAATGTAAGGATTAAGATTATATATGTTTACATATAGTTAGTGATCTACTTCATAGATACACTAAATTGTACCAACCACATGGGAAAAAAATACACTTGCCTTGAAGGCCTAATGCAACAATTAGAAAATATGGTTATTAATTAGCTATGAACGCATACATAAAAATGAATATTCAATAGCCAAGTATTACAGAGGCCCCAGTTTCTTTTTTTTTTTTAAAGATTTCTTTATTTATTTTAGAGAGAGAGAGAGAGCATGAGTGGGAGGAACAGAGTGAGAAGGAGAGAGAACCCCAAGCACACTCCTTGCTAAGCACAGAGCCTGACTTGGGCTCGATCTCACATCGACCATGAGATCACCATGTGAGCTGAAGCCAAGAGTCAAATGCTTAACCACCTACCCACCCAGGCACGCCCAGAGTCCCCAGTTTCTAGCCACAAACTAGAAATATTTTATAAGTATGAGTTTTAAATATTCCTTAAGATCAAAAAAATTAAAAAATATATTCCTTAAGATCAAAAATTTAATATTGCTCTAAATTACTCTTAGGACAAATGTAAATTTGACTAACTATAAATATAAACTATTTTTGAAGTGTTTCAAGTGAGAACATCCAAACAAAAAACTTAAGAAGTACAACCAAAGTTGTTCTCAAAAAGAAATATAAAGTACTAAATGCTGTTTTTCATATCTATGGAAGAATACTGAAGAGAAATGAGAAATAATAAAGCAGAAAACATTGATCTGGCAAAATGTTTAAAATGACATATAAATCAAAGCCCTATTTTTTTTGGAAAAAAATAAAAATGGAGACATCTTTGAAAAATCTAACCAGTGAATGGAGAAAAACTAACATTAGAAATAAGAAAAATCTTATAAGAATTCCTATGGTACAGATTTTGGTTTTAAAAAGAGAATATGATTACATTCTACTCTAATAATTCTACTCTACTCATCCTACTCTAATAAAATTTGAGATTATCAGTGAAATGGAATTTGAGGAATATACCAAACTGGTTACAGAGGAAAAAAAGTTGAATACAGAATAACCATGGTAGAGATTGAAAGTTTTGCTAAAGTACAAAATTGTCCCCATGACTAAAAGAAGTTTGTTGAAGTCTATGTGTCTTTCAAAGATGATAACTCTCATTGACATAGATTATTCTATAAAGAAGAATAAATTTTGAAAAAAGAATAATTTACCTTCTCCAAATAGAGTTGGTTTAAATTTTTGAATACTCACTAATATAATAGCTAACTTAAGAGTTCACTCTTTTACATGAAAAAGTGATGTGAACAAAATCTGGACCCCAAATCATGCTCTTCTTAGAAGTCATAAACCATGATGCACATAGCAATGAATGTAATGAACAAAAGGAGTAGAGGAACCCAAAGTAAAAGGCATCATGATTTAAATTCTAGGGGAACCTGGGAAGCTGGATATAGAAAGGAGGAGGTAACTTTTCAGTCTACACTCACAGGAATCAAGCCACAAGATTTGTTCAGATGTCTTCCGAAAGTCCACCAAAACCACTGTGAAGTAGATTCCTCTCCATTTGGCAGAGGAGAAATTAGACTCAGAGATGTTAGGTAACTTGCTCAAAAATCACAAAGGTAGTGTATAGTGGACCAGATTTTTGAAGACAGGCCTGCCTACTCCCAAACCTCTTCAAAGGGTCACCAAGACATCAAAGCTGGGCAAAACATAAATTGAGAAGAGAGGTCACTCATGCAGAAATACTGCTTTTGTGAGGGGGAAGATGACATGATATCGCTGAAGAGACCTATTCATGGGAACATCATTTTTTGCAAGTGGGCATCTTTAATTTCACAGTCTGTCTTCCAAACCTAAATTTGCTTCCTGTTAAGGCTGTCAAGTTGTTGTATTTAAAAGGCTAATGCCTGGTACATGATTCTGTCCCTGTGATAGCACTAAATTGGTGCCAGTAATGGAAGATAAAGGTTTAAATTCTGAGTCCCTGTAAAAGCTCTGCAAGGCCTGCCTTCTCTACATCCCCATACCAAGAATCCATTCATGCAGTGCATTTTCTGAGTCTCAGTGAGATGACAAAGCTTTTTAAGTGATAACCAAGCTTGAGAAAGCTAACAGTCCTATATCCTAAGCCTTTGACTCCATACTCCACAGGGAAGAATTGTAGGGGCCTCAAGGACTCATCCACAAATCTGGAAAGTATGGCTAGAAAAATGCCAGGCCATCATACAAACTACACAGTTATAAGTATTATAGTTATGATTTATCAAACATATTCAGTGATTTAAGATTGCACTAAGTGCCTCACATTCTCTGCCTTACTGAATCGTTACAGAGACCCTGATTGGTGGGTATGTTAGTCATTAGGACTGTTCATAAATAATCTAGTTCTTTCTTTCCAGGCATGAGGTATATGCCCTTCCTTACCCTCTTTGAAGTTTCAGCTCAGCCTTGTGACTTTTTGCCAATATAATGTGAGATGAATTGACAAATGTCACTTTTGGGTAGAAGCTTTATGAGATAAATTACATCCTTTCTTCCCATCTCACCAATTATATGGTAACATATGTCAAGATGGAACCTCCATCAGACTGCATTCCCAAATGACTATGAATAGGGCTCCCATGCTGACTTCTAGTGACCACGTAAAGACAAAAATTAAACTCCTATTGTTTAAAACCTGTATTAGACTGTCCTAATGATGGCAATATATTCAATTACCCATGTTCTTATTACATTGTGACACTACCCTCTCCCATTGGGGGAAGGGGTCTATGTTTTCCTTGAATCTGGGCCAGCCTGTGACAATAGCAGAAATGACACTAACTTCTGAGTCTAAGTTATAAATTGTAATCTAGCTTTTGTCTGTTCCCCTGGAGATACTTGCCCATGGAATCCAGGCTCCATGCTGTGAGTAAACCAACCAGACTCATGAAAAGACCATGTATAGTTTTTCTAGCCACATTCCCAGCAGAGGTCCCAATCAACAGCCAACACGAACCACAAGACACTGAGTGCATGAGACTTCATACTACCCCAGCTAATGCTGACTGGAGCAGAGATAAGTTGCCCCCACCAAACTCTGCCCAAAGTGCAGATTTTTGAGCAAAATAAATGTAGTTGTTTTAAGTCACTGAGTTTCAGAGTGATTCATCGCAAAGCAATAGATGGCTGGAATAACCACTAGAATTTTGAAGTTGTTATCACAGCATAATTCTACATCCTGATGGATGATGTGTGAAGTTTTTTTTAAGATTTAATTTATTTATTTGAGAGAGAGAGAGAGAGAGCATGAGAGGAGGGAGGATCAGAAGGAGAAGCAGACTCCCTGCTGAGCACAGAGCTGGAAATGGAGCTTGATCCTGTGACTCTCAGTTCATAACCTGAGCTGAAGGCAGTTGCTTAACCAGCTGAGCCACCCAGGTGCACCTGTGGTATGAGATTTAGTGTTTTCTCCGTTTTGCATCTGGGGAAACAGAAGTACAGTGAGATAAAATAATTGGTTCAAAGCATAAGCCAAGGATAGTTTGATCATACAGAAGAAATAGGAAAAGGGAAGTAACACTAATACTTATCATATGAACACACTATGCTCTTTTAAATAGTCACACATAAATTCTCAAAACAAACAAATAACTGTGAGGAAAGTGTGGCATTTCTCTCCATTCTATAGTTCCTAAAGGATTGAGACTCTCTTTTTTCCTACTTTCCTTTTTATCTCCAGGATTAAGCACAATTTTTAAATGCACTCAGAACCTCAGTTAATGTTTAATAGATTAAATTTAATTGAACTGAGTGACTGAAGTTCAAGAGGGGCTTGGAGAAGGCCCAGGGTTGTGCAGCTGTTGAGTGGTTGATCTCATAGTTAAACTCAGATGTGATTCACTCCAAAGCCTGTGCCTTCTTTTTTTTTAAAATCACTGTATAGTGGTAAGCGTACTGACATCTTCTTCCTTGGGTGTTGGTAAAGTCCTAGCAGTGTGTCCGGTGAATGAGGCTGACCCTTTAAAAAGTCAGGGCAACATGGACAGTGACCTTCAGGTAGAAGAAGCAGATTCAGATATTTCTGAGTGGCTCCAGCATCTGGACAGAGCCCTGTTCAATATCCAGCCTCTCAACAGAGTAGACTTTGAGGAATAAAGCTTCCATTTCACTAAGACCTATTTTCAAATAAGGTCACATTCACAGGTTGTGGAGTTTAGGACTTCAACATATTTTTTTGAGAGACATAGTTCATAACTAATTATGTGTGATAATTTTTGCTATAATTATTGACCATTTGAATATCTCCTTTTGTGTAGTACCCATTCCAAAGATTGAGTCTCTTTGAAAACTGGGTTCTCTCTTTCTTATTGATTTGTGGGATTTCTTTATATTTCTGGATGTGAATCCATTGCTTATCATGAAATTGTATTGAATTTTACAAATGCTTTTCTGAATCTCTTGAGGTGATTAATTTTCCTTTATTCATGAAACTAACGTGGTGAATTACTTGAGTTTCTAATGTTAAACCAATATTGAATTCTTGAAATGAACTCAATTTAGTTGTGATATATTACCTTTTCCATATATTCCTGAATTTGATTTACACTTATGTAAGATTTTTGCAATTATGCTCTTGAGAGAAATTGGACAATAATTTTATTTTATTGTAATGTTCTTGTCACGTTTTGGTATCAAGAATATATTGACTTATGAAATAAGTTTTTCTTTTTCTGTTCTTTGGAAGTTGTTGTAATTTTGAGATATTTTTCCCTTAATAGATTATAAAAATTCATTTACACATTTATGTGTAAAGCTGTGTAGCCTATAGTTTTTTCCTTCTCTGTTTTTCTATTTTTTTCTATCAGTAACTAAGAGATATATTGGTTATCACTTTATATCTTTTGACCTCATGTTATTAGATGCATATAAATTTGAGATTATTATATTTTCCCTTTTAATCAATCTTTTAGTGAAATATCCTTATCTCTAATAATGCATTTTGCTTTCAAAATTACTTTATTTGCTATTAGTATAGGTATATTAACTTTCTGTGTCTTCATATTTAAGACTTGTCTCATAATGTACATATAGTTGATTTTGTAACTTAGGTGTTTATAATATTTAGTATACTTATATTTAATATAACCCCTAACACATTTGAGTCAAAATATACCATGTCTTTATCCCTTTTAATTTGTGTTCTATTATTTTTCTTTATTTCAATTGTACTAATATTTTAAAAATTATTGTATTTGCCTTTCTTTACATGTATATGCACTTTCTTTTATAATTTTTACTGGTTATCCTGCAGATTTCAATATATATCATTGACTTATTAATATTTCCCTTACATTAATTTTTATCATTTCCTAAACAATACAGAGATTGTACAAAACTTTAGCTCCATTTATCCCTGCCCTTTTTTTTTTTTTCATTTATCCCCTTTTGATCTTTGTGCTATAATCATATACTTTACTCATGTCTCTTCATTGTTCCTGAATTATCTGCTTCCATCTGGAATAATATTTCTGCTTGAGGAACTCTCTTTAGTATTTCTTTTAATATAATTTGGTTTGTGATGAATTCTTCTAATATTTTTGTCTGACAATATCTTTATAGCACCTTAATTTTTGAGGAATATTTTTATTGGGCATAGAATGCTAAACTGGTACTCAATATTTTTTTAGCCCTTTAAATTTCTGTTCCATTGCCTTCAGCCTTCCATCATTTCTGCTGAAAAGTTAACTGTAAATCTTATTATTGTTCTTTTGAAAACAGTATGCCTGTTTGTTGCCTGCCCCCAGTTGCTGTTTGTTCATCTGTTTATCTTTGGTTTCCAGCAGTTTTTCAATGATGTATTTAGGTATGTTTTCTTTGTGTTTATCATGCTTCAGATTTATAGAGCTTTTGGATCTGTGACTTGCTATCATTTATCAGTTTTGGAAAATTCTCAGCTAATATCTCTTCTGCTCATTTTCTCTTTTCTCTCCTTTTAGGCCTCTACTTGCATGCATATTAAATCTTGTCAGCATTCCCCACATATCTCTTATGCCACTCCTGTGTTTTCTGTTTATGTGTGCTTTATATTTATGTGTTTTATGTTTATCTGTGCTTCAATCTGTGTTTTTGTATATTTTGTGCTTTCTGTATATTTTATACTGACCTATGCACGGGTTTGATAATCTCACTTTTGCTGTGTCTTATGTTCTATTAAAGCAATCTTACTTTGTTTTCATTCCTTGAACTTTCATTTGCTTATCTTTGTAAATTACAGGGTCTTATTAGAATTCTACACCTTTTAATCTATTTTGTAAAGCATGGTAAACATACTTATTTTAAGTCCATGTTTGATAACTCCAATAGCTAGATTGCCTGTAGGTCTTACTATTGTTTATTTTTTACTTTGGGTCATTTGGCTCTAGTTTGGCACACCTTAGAATTTTGGGTTAAATGTTGGACATTTTGCCTGAAATATTGTGGTGGCATTGGATGATCTTATTTTCCTCCAGAAATAATCTTGTTTCCTTGACCACTAACAGATTTATTTCAGTCCAATCAGGGAATAAGATGATTTGAGGTTGTGGATGGTCTATCAGGACCCCTTCTCCTGAAGCTAATTTTAATTTTGCCAGCTCTGTGAAAATAACAAAATCTCTGCTTAGCTTTCTCACTCCTTTAAGCTGTTTTAAACTTATATATACAACTTTGACATTGGCAAATACCACTAGAAGAAATTGTGCTCAGAATGTTGGGTTTAGTTCCCACCAGAATCTTATTGTGTTAACTACTGTCTACATTGGCAGCATGCTTGAACATCAATTTTGTTTTTCCAGTCCATTAATACTGCCATAATATTTATTCTCCCAATTTCTTTTTTAATGCTATATCCTCATTGCAAATTGGCAGATGGTTTAAGAGGAGAAAGTAGTGACAAATGTATGTACAGTTTGCCTCAATTCTTTTCCTTTTCTCTGGGATCTTGGTCTCTCAAGTACTGGATGCTTTGGTCACACCTCCTCAAACAGCTGTTTTTTTATATATTATATACCTTTTATAGTTGTTCATTATGGGAGTTTCAGTCTGATATAAGCTACTCCTTCATATCCAGCAGTACAAGTTTTGCATTTAATTTTATAATATACACTTTGCACCAAATTATATATTTAAAACATTTTTCTATGTTATTGAAAAAATTTAAAATATAACAATTAGGGATTATATAATATGCCATTATAATGAATGTATCACAGTTGACTATACCAGTTCTCTGATATTGAGAGCCTTTAGGCTATTTTTAATTTTCCACTATTTCAAGTTATTACAGGGAGACTTTTGGTATGTTTCCCTAGATATATTAGTGTTTTCTGTGTACAATATTGCATCTTGTGCATGATATAAGGTATATATATGAGTAACTGCTAAAAATTGTGTGCCAGTTTAGGGTGCCTGGGTGGCACAGTAGGTTAAGTGTCTGCCTTTGGCCCAGGTCATGATGTCAGGGTCCTGGGATCAAGTCTTACACTGGGCTCTCTGTTCAGCACCAAGTCTGCTTCTTCCTCACCATCTGTGATCTCTTTTGCTTTCACTCTCTCTCGAATAAATAAAAAATCTTTAAAAAAAATTAAAAATGGTGTGCCAAGTAAATAAATAAGAAGGTTATATGAGATAAGCCAATTCTACATGATCTTCTTTGAGTGATTAATCTGTTATTCAGAAGAAATTAATGAATTCCCTGTGGGTGAAATAGTTATGGATTTAAATCTGAATTCTATCAATTTACTAGCTGAATAATTCTGAGAAAATTACTTAACCTTGCTGAGTCTTTTTCCTTACTTCTTGAAGATGGATGACAATATCCATCCGACAGAGTTGTAATTTTTTTTAAAAGATTTTATTTATTTACTTGATAGAGATCACAAGTAGGCAAAGAGGCAGAGAGAGAGAGGAGGAAGCAGGCTGTCTGCAGAGCAGAGAGCCCGATGCGAGGCTCGATCCCAGGACCCCGGGATCATGACCCGAGCCGAAGGCAGCGGCTTTAACTCACTGAGCCACCCAGGCGCCCCCAGACTTGTAATTTTTAAAAGAAATGATCATCAAGGTACGTGAGGGGCTCAGTCATTTAAAGTGCTGACTCTTGATTTCAGCTCAGGTCATGACCTCAGGGTCCTAGATCAAGCCCTGCATAGGACTCTGCACTCAGTGCAGAGTCTGCCTAAGATTCTCTCTCTCCTTCCCCCTCTACCCTCACCCCCACTCATGCTTCCTCTCTTGCTCACTTTCTCTTAAAAAAAAAAGGAAGAAAGAAAATAAATAATTATCTATTTATGTGTCTATACACACCAGAAGCTCCCCCAATAATGAAGTTCAAACATTCATTTATTCACTCATTCAAAAAATATTTATTGAGGATTTATGGCACAAGTCATTGGGGATGCAGCTGTGGATAAGTCAAGTAAATTCATACTCTTATGAAGTTTATATTCTAGAGAGGTTGAGAGACAATAAATAAGTAACATAATTTTAGGTCATTACTAGTGCTGTGAATAAAAATATATAAGGATAAAGTATAGAAAGTGATGGTGGTAATGATGCTAATTTCAGATGGTGGCAAGAAGGTCTCTCTGAGGAGATAACTTTAGCTAAGATATATGAACTAGAAAGCAAGCCATTTGGAAATATGGGGAAACAATTTACAGATAGAGGGAATAGAAAGTGCAAATGTCTGAAGTAGAGAAGCTTAGGGGGTTCATGAAGTAGGTAGAAAGTTCATGGGATGGAAATGGAATGAATGAGAGAGAATACCAGGAGTGGGGGAACAGAAGTAGGCAAGGACTAATTCAAGTAGGGCCATATTGGACAGGATTGATGGGAAACTATTGGAGAGTTTGATCAAGGAAGACATATGATTGTATTTTTTCATCAAACACTCACTTTGGCTGCTATATAGAGAGTAGTTCTGAAAGAACATGGAAATAAAGGCTATTGTCATCTTCTTTATCTTAAACTCCTGACACTCAACATACTCTCTGGTGCATAATTGTGAACATTTAATTATGCTTGTTATGTATTTCTTTTAATAAGGAGTATTTTGACTGGAAATGTACAATAGTCTCAAAATGTACAATAGTCTCAAAATGTCTGCTTTTGAATTAGGAGTTCGGCAGTGAGTATAGCACAAAGCAGAGACAAGTCACTTTCCAGTTAATTGAAGTTCATTCAACAACATTTTGAGTTCACTGGTAGACAGTGCAGTGTCAGGATTTTCAAATGATTTTAAAAATGAACATCAATCAATATCCATCCATTATGATTTTGAAATTGACCACCTAGAGAACTAACAGTAATACACAGCAACAGCTTCTCATCAATGTATCAAAGCAAGGAGATTAGGGTTGGTAGTAAAACCCTGATCCAGATTTCTAGCTGTGAAGAAATATTAGAACATTTTTATGTTTTCAAATTTTCCGTCTCATATTTATAAAAGTACTTTTTGTGAACTAAAGGAAGCTCTTTCTTTTAAACCTGGAAAACATGGGGGATATGAAACTTGAGAGTCTCTTTTGCATCATGCCATGTTTGGGACACTACAGAGATCAGGTTGGATACCACATGCAGCTGTTCTTAAGTGGCCTTTGTGAAATGTCACAAGGTTAAGAAACAGGTATTCAAGTGTTTGAAGGAATGAAAAATCTATACTCAGACATACTAGGAGTAATCCTCCTAATAGACTTTCTAATTCTCATCAATGGAATGGTTTTTGGCTTCTCTGCTATCTCCCTCAGCACTAGTCAGTGCGTAATAAATATTGGCTGAATGAAATCCTCATCTGGTAATAGAACAGAAAGGCACTAGGATCTCTAGAATGGTCATTTATTTTTTCACAAACAATTTCAATATGCTAAACACTGTGTTAGACAGTAGAAATAAAAATGTGAGAACAATTAATCTAGTGAGGGAATCAGCCATTTAAGTAATTAAGTGTAAAAACAATTGGATTGGGTGCTGGAATGAAAGATTCCAGTATGACAGACAGAGTGGTGGTGCCCGATTTCAAGCTTTACTACAAAGCTGTGATCACCAGGACAGCATGATACTGGCACAAAAACAGACACATAGACCAGTGGAACAGAGTAGAGAGCCCAGATATGGACCCTCAAGTCTATGGTCAAATAATCTTCGATAAAGCAGGAAAAAATATACAGTGGAAAAAAGACAGTCTCTTCAATAAATGGTGCTGGGATAATTGGACAGCTATGTGTAGAAGAATGAAACTCGACCATTCTCTTACACCATATGCAAAGATAAACTTGAAATGGATAAAAGACCTCAGGAATCTATCAAAATCCTAGAGGAGAGCATAGGCAGTAACCTCTTCAACATCGGCCACAGCAACTTCTTTCAAGATATGTCTCCAAAGGCAAAGGAAACAAAAGTGCAAATGAACTTTTGGGACTTCATCAAGATCAAAACCTTCTGCACAGCAAAGGAAACAGTCAACAAAACAAAGAGGCAACCCACTGAATGGGAGAAGATGTTCGCAAATGACACTACAGACAAAGGGCTGATATCCAAGATCTATAAAGAAGTCCTCAAACCCAACACTCTCAAAACAGATAGTCATGACAAAAAATGGGCAGAAGATATAACTAGAGACTTCTCCAAAGAAGACATACAAATGGCTAACAGACACATGAAAAAAAATGTTCATGATCCTTAGCCATCAGGGAGATTCAACTCAAAACCACATTGACCTTACACCAGTTAGAATGGCCAAAATCGACAAGACAGGAAACAACAAGTGTTGGAGAGGATGTGGAAAAGGGGGAACCCTCTTACACTGTTGTTGGGAATGCAAGTTGGTGCAGCCATTTTGGGAAACAGTGTGGAGACTCCTTAAGAAATTAAAAATAGAGGGGCGCCTGGGTGGCTCAGTGGGTTAAAGCCTCTGCCTTCGGCTCAGGTCATGATCTCAGGGTTCTGGGATCGAGCCCCACATCGGGCTCTCTGCTCAGCAGGAGCCTGCTTCCTCCTCTCTCTGCCTGCCTCTCTGCCTACTTGTGATCTCTGTCTATCAAATAAATAAGTAAAATCTTTAAAAAAAAATTTAAAATAGAGCTTCCCTATGACCCTGCAATTGCACTACTGGGAATTTGCCCCAAAGATACAGATATAGTGAAAAGAAGGGCTATCTGTACTCCAGTGTTCATAGCAGCAATGGCTACAGTCACCAAACTGTGGAAAGAACCAAGATGCCCTTTAATGGATGAATGGGTAAAGAAGATATGGTCCATATATACAATGGAGTATTATGCCTCCATCAGAAAGGATGAATACCCAACTTTTGTATCGATATGGAAGGGATTGGAAGTGATTATGCTGAGTGAAATAAGTCAAGCAGAGGGAGTCAATTATCATATGGTTTCACTTACTTGTGGAGCAAAAGGAATAACATGGAAGACAATAGGAGATGGAGAAGAGAAGTGAGTTGGGGGAAATTGGAGGGGGAGACAAACCATGAGAGACTGTGGACTCTGAGAAACAAACTGAGGGTTTTGGAGGGGAGGGAGGTAAGGGATTGGATGAGCCTGATGGTGGGTATTAAGGAGGGCATGTATTGCATAGAGCACTGGGTGTGGTGCATAAACAATGAGTTTTGGAACACTGAAAAAAAATTAAATTAAAAAAACAGTTAAATGGAAATTCTGGAACTGGTCATGAGTACTTATTAGGATGGGTAGGCAATATTAAGCACCTAGAGAAGGGGTAGGTATCCTTGTGTAAAAAGAGAGAATATCTGATCCTAATACGTCTGAGTGTACCTTGGGTAATAGGCTGCACCTCCACTCTCACTCTTTCTTACCTACTTGCTGGTTATTCTCACACATATACTCTTCAAGATAAACTTCTGAATGATTTCATCAAGTTCCAAAATAAATTCCATTGTAATTGTGATTGACATTTTCTTAGTTCTATGCACTAATTTGGAAGAATTTATAGTCTTAAAATACTTGGCTTTCTCATAAAGGAACACAATCTGCCTCCCCACTTCTTCAACTCCTGATTTGTATTTCTCAGTGTAGTTTTATAGGTTTTCTTTAATTTTATTCTAAATATTTCCCATTCAGATTATTGTTAGGATTTTTTTGGGCTAATGACAAACTGAGTACTTTTTGTATTTATGTTTCTAATTGATACTTTTTGGTATGTGGGGAAGCTTTAAAAAATGATCATATATTCAGTAATTTCATTAAACTTTCTGGTGGGCCTTAATTTTTTTCAGTTAATGCTCAGATTGTAGCAGAAATGAAAAATAATTTTCCTCCTTCATTGTTCATTTCATACTTTATCTGCTGGAATTTCCAGAACATTTCTTATCCAAGGAGGACATATACTTTCTGACTTGGTATTCCTCAAAGCTGTCCCCAGACCTGGGTAAGCCTCCCCACTTTTTCCTATTGTTGACCTTGACCTGCCTTATTGCTCTTTCCCAACTGAGAATGACTGGACCATCAGCCATGGAAGGTCTAGTGTATGCTGGGGCAATGGCTATCTCCCTGACCTAATAGACCTAAATTCTAGTCAAGTACTCTTCCCTTTATTCATTTTCTCCTAAACTTCTAGATTCAAAAGACATTGACTCTGCCTCATCACTGTAATGAGCTAAATCAGTAAGGCTTTAGAGATGTTGCATCCTGCCTTGAAGATAGTAACAGCTAAAGACAGCCAATGATATTTCTCCCGTGAATCCTAGATAACGAACATGTCCATCCAACCACCTGATAACATCTTCTCTTGCATTTCTCACAGAAATGTCAAACTTAATAAGCCTAAAACAAATATCTTGATTCTGTACTCAAACCCACTACCTAACTTAACCAATGCCACCAACTTTCACTCTGTTGCTCAAGTAAGAAACCTATAAATTGTTCTTTATTTTTTTGAAAGAGAGAGAGGGTCAGGGTGTGGGGGCAGGGGACAGAGGGAGAGAGAGAATCTTAAGGAAGCTCCATGCCCAACACAGAGCCCGGCATGCGGCTCCATCTCACAACCCTGAGATCATGATCTGAGCCAAAATCAAGAGTCAGACACTTAACTGACTGAGCCACCCAGATGCCCCAGAAACCTGGAAATGATTCTTGATTCCTCTATTCCCCTCACTGACCTCTCACTCTTATCCCAACCACTTGCAAGTCTATTGAATTTATATCCAACGTGCTTTTAAAGTTTGTTCTCCTCTCTCTAGCTATATAGTCACCACATTAGTATACGCTGCCGTCACCTCTTGCCCGTATTACCATGACAGCCTCCTAATTGGTTGCTTCATTTCCATGCCTTCCCAGCATGGATGGGTGGATGACTTCCTCATCCAAACACAGCTAAAGGAATTTTCTTAAAACTTCTACCCTATTTCATCATTGCACTGCTTTAAACACTTAGAGGCTGTGCTAATTTTACTAGAAGAAAATATACTCTACCACAGTCTCCAAGGCCCTCAGTGACCCCGCCCTTGCCTCTCTCTCTAAGAACATCTCACATCACTTTTTCCTCTCCACTGTTCACACTCCAACTATCCCAGCCTTTCCTTAGTTCTCCCACAGGCCTTTCCAGATACTATTCCATCTGCCTGGACAGTTTATTTCCAGGCTTGTCACATGGCTAATTGCTCTCATCCCTTATATCCATTCGGTCTTCAAATGTTTTTGGTTCTCTATTGTAGGGGAAAACATTTAACCTGAATTTCCAATATAGGTATATTTATTTATTTGCAAATTACATATAACTACTTCTTTGCTAATATGTACATTATGAGATATATATAAACATAGATTTATAAGGGAAATATTATAGATAAACTTTTAAGTAAATAATTATGTCACTTTATTAATAGTGCATTCATTTGTTTCTTTTATCCCTCAGCTTTATTGAGATATAATTGACAAAAACATTATGCAAGTTTAAGGTAGAAAATGTGGTGATTTGATACATGCATATGTTGCAAAATAATTACCACCACAGCATTAGCTAACATCTCTATCCTATCACGTAATTACCATTTTGTGTGTGTGTGGTGAGAATATTTACTCTTTTAGCAACATTCAAGTATATAATACAGTATTACTAGCTATACTCACTATGCTATATAATAGATCCCCAGAACTTCTTAATCTTATAACCAGAGGCCTATACCTTTAGCCAGTATCTCCCCATTTCCCCTACCTCCCAAACTCTGAATAATGCATTTTAATAATAGTTGCTATAAATCCATATTTTAAATCCTTTTTTTTTTAAAGATTCTATTCATTTGACAGACAGAGATCACAAGTAGGCAGAGAGAGAGGGGGAAGCAGGCTCCCCGCTGAGCAGAGAGCCTGATGTGGGGCTCCATCCCAGGACCCCGAGATCATGACCCGAGCTGAAGGCAGAGGCCTTAACCCACTGAGCCACCCAGGCGCCCCTTTAAGTCCTTTTAATGACCTCTGTTTTGGGGGTTTTCATTGTAATTATATTTAGCCCCATAATGAAACAAACAGATTTTACACAAGGAGTAGATATATCAGTTGCTATTTTCTTAATGTTGCTTGTATTTTACCTTATCAGTATAATTTTCTATCCATGATTTCTTTGGAGGAATCTTTTAAAGGTACTTGTTAATTTTGTCAGTGTTTGTTTAGTTAAAACTAAATAATGTCATGTGGAAATTTACTTAATCAGGCACTCATGAATTGTAATGCATTACTATTCATGGACAGAGAAAGAACCAGTGAGGTGCCATTGTCTGTTCCTAGACGTAGAATTCCATTTTCCCTCTCAAGAGTTCTAACCTACTGTGTGTGACGTGTGGTCATCTGACCAATATCTGGGTGTGGGGTAAGAGAGGGGTATCATCAATAGATATGAAGGGAAAAAAAGTCCTTATTTTTAGATTTTAAAAATCTTAATACTATTCTATATATGTTTATATTTCTTCTATATCTCAGTAGATCTCTGGCACAGCATTTTGTCTGTGGATCCCCACTCTGGAGACCACTACTTTATCAGTTAAATGTTCCCTTTTCTAAATCCCTTCCATGGCCACCTACCTAAAGCAGATCTCACTACCCCTGCCCCATGTACTTCCTTTAAATTATTATATTTATACATATATTTTTATATAAATGTCATGTACATTTGTAATTATATATTTATAATTATTTTCACATCTGCAACTATTTATTAATGTTACCTTGATTTGACATCTTCACAAGGACAGAAACAACTGCCCATCTTTTTTCAGTATTTATTCCCAGCCTTCTACACAGTTCTGGGGTGTGTAAATATGTATCAAAGTCCAGCAATTCTCTGCCATAATTCAATGATACATTGATGTGATATGAATAATTATAAGGCAAATGGCAAATCATTTGTTATTAATATAATTAAAATAAATATCATTTGCCTATGGCTTTTAAATTAAGAGGAGCCAAATGTACCCCTATAATAATATTACTTTGGGTTGCATTTGCTTATAATTTTTTATTTTTATTTTTGGTTTATTTTTTTAAAGATTTCATTTATTTCTTTGTCAGAGAGAGAGACAGTGCACAAGCAGGGAGAGCAGCAGGCAGAGGAAGAAGGAGAAGCAGGCTCCCCACTGAGCTAGGGGCCTGATGTGGGCCTTGATCCCAGGACCCAGAGATCATGACCTGAGCTGAAGGTAGATGCTTAACTGACTGAGCCACCCAGGCGTCCCTGCTTATAATTTTTTAAATGGAGGAAAATAAGTGGAATTCCCCCTGTTGCCAAGAGAATTGTGCATAATCACAGCATATCCTGTGTATATCCCATCTCATTCTTACTTATCAACATGAACTTCATCTTTCCTGCACATGGTAGGATACTGTAGGTTAAGAACTGGTGACATATGGGGGGAGAAACATATGAAGTTGTACAACATGGCACATGATCTGGTACAGGAGGGATTATGCTATGGAACAAGTGCTATGAAGAAGACAGAAGTGTGTCCTGATTGCTTTTTGGGTCAGTAAATCTTGGTGGGGAAAAATGCCTTAGAAGTAGACCTTAATTCTAGTCTTGTGTCTATAATTTACTAGTGGTATGACTGTGCATATAGCTTCTGCACTAAGAACCATCTAGTGGGAGGGATAGGCACATGCACGCACAGGTAAATATACAGAAAGTGGTTCATGCAATAATAGACCTAGACTGTTCTAGTCCAGAAGAAAAAGCACAGAAATAGGACTGGTGAACTCTGTTGTGTTGGGAAAGGGTAGTTTGTGAGGGAACTCAGGCCTCAAGGGAAGTTTACAGAGGACGAAGTCTGAGTGGTGTTTTAGACATTTGGGAATAGGAAGGGGCTTTGTAGGCAGAGGAAATAGTATGTGTAAAGGCACAGAGAGCCATGTAGCCTTGGACCAGCCTCTTGTCTCACTGTGTGTGTGTGTGTGTGTGTGTGTGTGTGTGTGTGTGTATCTGGGTCTCTGTATATATTGATAGGAGAATTATGGAGAGGGTGTCAGGAGACCCTAAGAAGTTCTCTGTTGGAGAGAGAGGCAGGAGGCAGTAGATGGGGCAGGAGCGATAGGGAGGGTTTGGTTTGAGAGGTCTGGAAAAATACTGCTAGCATACACGTAATGAGTATTTACCCTGTAACAGGCTTTTTCATGCACTGTCTCACCAAATATGGTCCCTTTTATTACGAACTCATTTTACAGATGAGGAAACAGGTTGAGTGAGGTTAAATGACTAGCCCAGGATCACATCACTAGTAAATTGAGGAGCCTGGATTCACACCTGGCTCTGGGACTGCGGGGCCCAGGAGCTCACTCTCCAGAGAGGACTGCGTTAAACTAGGGCCAGCATTTAGAACTTGCTTTGGTACTGCTGGAAGTCATGTGACCCCCTTCCCCCTGATAATTGTAAACAAAGAAGCAGAGTCCATTTTTCACCTCCACCATGCCAGCTTCCAGAAGTATTTTTCTACCTTGATCCCTGATCATGGGCCTCTTAACCCTGCATCACAAGGGCATGTTTCTTTGTTCAATTCCAAGTGGAGCTGGGGCATTTCAGCCAAAGAGGAGATACCAGGCTTCTCTCCTGCAACAACAAGCCTATAAACTAACCTACAAAAAAGCTCCTTTCCCCTTTCCATGACTTAATTTGGCTGACCAAGGGACGATCTATGGAGACTGAGTTTCTAAATCTCACTTCCTTACCATTCCCCACCCCACCCCCACTCCCTCGCAAGAATCAGCCTGGAGCTTGGAGCCCCCTCCCCTCGGAATCCAGGCAGCCTGAACCACGGAAACCTACACAGAGCTCCTTCAGAATCTGGTCTTTGCACAATAGCAACCTCATGGGGTCGCAGCCCTGCCTGCAGAGGTCACTGTGTGATGAACCCATGATTAACCTTATTCTCCAATCAGAATTTTGATCTAATCTCTGGGACAGCGTGGTTAACACACATGGTCTTTTTGTTTCTGTAAGAACTGGAGACCTGAGATGTGACAGCCTCAGTGATGCCAAGCGCCAGAGGAAACCACAGAGTTCATATTACATATATATTAGGCTTTGCTTTTTTTGTGTGTGAGCTGTGATTCTCAACAGGCTCAAGCAGCCCTTGGGTGGTAGAATAGCTTCCTCCAAAGGAGGCTCTCCCCTTCTGTGGCCTTGCCGTGTAGAGGACACTGACACAGCAGAGTGTGTTTTGCTTGGCTCTAATGCAACGCCATCGCATTTTGTCGGCAGGCTGGAAGTGGCCACCCTGGAGCTGAGAGCTAAGGAGAACATTCGTTTCTGCTACCGCAGACAGCTCAGCCACAGACATGGATGATGAAAGGGAAATTGGCATTGACCTTATTGCTTTGCAAGAAGCAGATGGGACCTGGAGTCTGGTTAGCAAAGGAAAAATGAACTCAGCCTCCTTGGTAGTGTTTGAAAGAGACAGATCTGGGCCCAGCAGAATTCTTGGGTCTCTTCCTCACTCTGTGTGTGTGTGTGTTTGTGTTTATGTGTGTATGTTTGCACGTGCATATACATGCACACATGCTGTGTCTGACATGAACAGGAGAGACCCAAGTACCCTTGTCTGTGCTAGAGCTCCCTTTTGCACATTCAGCATTTGGTTCACAAACCCCGCATGGACATCAATAGGACACGAGGTCGGAATGCAGAGGATGTTTTTTGCTGTTGATAAGAAGACAGGTGGAGAAGAGAATGTTACTGAGACTCTTTCCAATCCCTCCAGGGTCCTCCTATGGAGGGAGTCTCTCTTAAGTGAGTGACGCCATGGGGAATAAGGAATGATGTAGCCCAGCGCATAGGCACATCACCTCAAGTCATCTGAGGGTGGCATTGTTCTTTTGCTGCCTCCTGTTGGTTTTCTGCACCAGGAATGTGCTTGCCCTCCCACGTCCCACCTGTCGAAATCCTTTTCAGCTTCCAAATCCCAGTTGGATTTTCACTTCCTTCAAAAAGCTTTCTCTGCCTTTTCCCCACTCAGCGCAAGTGATCCCTTCCTCTTACCTGCAGACTTCTTGAAAGAAGGGAGGCTGTGCCCAGCACGTACATCCCAAGAGTTCAATGGCGATACAGTGAAGGAGTGCAGACCTGGATGCAGTAGGTCCTGAGTTTGAATGAGGTTCTCCCACATGGGAGCTGCGAGACTTTGGGCATAACCTGTCCAAGCCTCAGTTTCCTCCTCTGTAAGCATGGATGAAAATAGCCCTCTCATGGGATGAGTGGGAGTATTTAATGAGATAAAGTGTATGAAGAGCCTAGCACATAATAGGTAATTTAGTACATGGGATTTCCTTGCCCAACACTGAGAATGATTTCTCTTTGTGTTGTATTTTATACAACTCTTAACGCATTTTAAGCATGAAATAAACCTTGATTAATTAAAGTACTTAAATTTTTTTTCTACTTATATGTTCTAAGACATTGATACAAAAAAATAAAAGTAATACTGTTAAGGAAAATAATAATGAGCACTAGTACCCAAAGCCTTTATCTTTGCCTATGTCATTTTATCTATATCAAAAACTGCAGGTAGATATAATACTCCCCCTTTGTGGATGGGAAAACTGAGGCTACATAGCTGATGGTGATTGAATAAGATTTCAAGCATAGACTCAGTGCTTCACTGTCACTTAGCGGTTCTCAACCATTACTGTGCAAGGGTATCAAGTGTGGGACATTTAAAAATGCCAATTCCTGAACATACCTTCAGATCTGGACTCAGCTGCTCTGAAGTGGAACCCACAGGATGTTTTTAAAAGTTGAGTGATTGCATGTGCAAACAGGGAAGAGAACTTCTGACTTTAGACAATGCAGCGGTGAGAGTCAAGTTTTATATATTAACAGTGCATGTGCTCCAGTTTTATCTTGCCCAGAGTAAGTAGCCATCCACTATCCAGTTTGGGGACAGAATATCCCAACTTCGTGAAATTGCTCTGATACGGGAATTCTGCCAACCCTCTCCAGCTGATCTGGATTTCTGAAATAGGTATGTGTGATATAACATGCATTTCCAATCATAACTCTTGAATGGTTCTTTCATTCATTCACCCATTCATCCATTCAGTTGGTCATTCTTTCAATCAGCAAGCATTCTGAGCTCTTATCAAGAGCAAAGACCCAAGCTTAGCCTTGGGAAATTAGAAGCAGGTAAGTGAGAGGAATAGTGCTAGACCTTCTAGACCTTCAAGGTGCTCAAAGTCTGATGAAAAAGAGAGAAATGATAGCAAAGGACTAGAGGTCAATGTACTTGATATTGTGAGAGGGACATGGTAGTTATGGAAAACTGTAAGAAACTGTGAAGGACTTCCTCTTCATCCTCTCTTCCTGAACTTCCTCTCTTATCCCAGCCCCTAAATCCTGTCTACACTGAGTTTATAGCCAGCCATTAGAACCTCAGAGTGGTAGATGGCCCAGGTACTCCACAGAAGTAGGAGGGCTGACTGTGGGCCTTAGTCCCTTTCTAGGGTCCCACTGGGAAGGAATAGGGGAGCCCCCAGGGCTGTAGGCCCTTGCTACCTGGAGGGTGGGGGTGGGGGGGAGGAAAAGAATAAACTTCTGGGGTGCTTGAGGCCTCTGAGAATACTCTTTGGGAATTTCACTCTCTGCTGTACCTGGGGGCTTTAGTCAAGTGTATAGGTCCTGGGCTACAGCCCAGGGCTGGAATGTACTATTCTTTATCCTGAACAGGCAAACATGAATGGACAGAGGGTGAGGGGAAGGCATGGCACGGAAAGAGAGCACAGATGTCAAAACCAGAGATGCTTCATCCTTCCTTGGCTGCAAGCGGCAAGAATGGCCTAGGGGATTGATGAAACCAAGGTTAGGAGCTAGGACCAAGGAGAAATGGAGCCAGGTGCTAGGAACAAAGCAGGAGAGAAAAACTGCCAGAAGTCATATTGCAATGTACTAAGCTTACTTTGGTGGTCATTGTCTCTGTCATATCTGAGTAGAGCAATCCAAGCAGAGGAAACAGCATGAACTAAGTCTAGGATTCACTTTCAAGGCAGGCAACAGAGTACCGAGCTATTTCACCTTTAGAGATCTGAACTTTGTGAAGATTATCTCTATTAGTCTTGAAAGTCAAAACTCAAAACTGCTGACAGTGCCCTAGGTGTGTTTGAGTCAAGCATGGATTGGCAGGTCGGTTCCTTCCTTCTCCATTCTAGACTTTGAACCCAGACAGTGCCCTCTTGTCAACTACTCTTCAGTTGCGTTCACAAGGCTAGACTGTGCTAAGGCCATTTAAGTCCTGAGCCTCAGCTAATTTTCATGTTGTTGTATGTTTCAATGATACTATGGTATCTGGACCCCTTTACAACTACTTCTGAATCCATACAATATTTGTGTGGCATTGGTAGGACAGACATATATCTGTCTGGAGAGGCTCAGAGAGGTCATGACTGGTCCAAAGTCCCAAAGCTGGACCTAGGTCTCACATCTCTGGTCTTGTGTTCTAGTGTCCTTTTCATTGCTATGTTAATTTTTTTTAGAGGTGGCCTATTGGTTATGGCTGTGACCACACTTTCTAGAGGAAGTCCAATCTAGAAGGATCTTGGGAGATCTATAGGGTAATAGGGGAGTAATAGAATGAGAAAAATCTAGGTGCCCTCCTGCTGAAGGCCCCTCCTCCCATATTTCTCTATAAGGAGTTTGGTTCACACCACCTGTCACACAGTTTCCAATACCTGTGGACTCCTCAACCCTGTCCCAATCAGAGTGTATAATACAGGTGCCCTGTCCCAGGAGCCTGACTGAATGTGGGGCAATGCACTCTGGCCCAAATGCTGTGTCTGGGAGGGACTGCCAGGAGCCAGAAGGAGGTGTGACCTCGAGCCTCCCAGGAGCCCAAAGGTCTGGGAAATTGACACTGGTGTCTAACCAAAGTCCGGTGTGGTGTATGGACAGCTAGCTCCAGGCTTTCCCATACATTTTCTGATCATTGGTGGCTTAAACAAGGTAGAATGGTTTTTGTGCAGTCTGCCTTAGTGATCATGTTGGTAGAAGCGAAAAAGTAATGCTGCATTGTTATAACCTAACCATCATGAGTTCACTCTGGTGAGTCAGAAACCACACTAAGTTGAGTTTTTGCACAAAGAAAACTTTATTTTCTGTAAATAAGGAAATCACAGGAAATGGCTTCCAAAGCCATGACTCCTCTCATGTAAGGATGAATGGGTTCCTTTTATTTAGGGTTATGATGAATATTTAGATAGGGGAGACTTTTCATCCCATGTAGAGGCGAGTATAAGATGGTGCATGTGCCTTAAGGAAACATGCATATATAGACATTATATGTTATGTAAATGAGGCTCATGCTCCTTCTTGGGTGGAGATTTTAGTAGTGTAATGAGGCAAAGGTAGTTGTCAGTCATTCTAGAGGTCACTACCCGGTCCTTCTGGGCAGTCATGAGTCTTGGAGTGACACTCCCTGGGCTGAGGGGTCTGGGCGGGCTCAAGGTCTTGTCAGGGAAGTTGCCATTGCTTGAGGGGTGGTTTCCATTTCCATCTGCCTGAGTTAAGAGATAAGCTGGAAAGAAGAGCTTAAGGAAAAATGTGGGAAAGAGGTCCAAGTGGGTCCAAGGGAAAATGAGTCCAAGCAGGTGGGCGGTAAAGGTCAGGTCTTAGGGTCTCACTGATGATGTTGTGACGTTAGTTTGGTGACTCTCCAAGTAATCTCAGAGCAGTAGCGAGGATACTAGAATTAGAACCAGCAGACTTGGTTAAGTAATACAGCAGACTCCTAATTCTGCTGTGTTACTTAAGGGGCCTTGGGCATGTCCTCGGACTTCCCTAAATCTCTCTTGTTTGACTATGAAGTAGAGTAAAACCTCTTATGTGTAATGTATAAAGCTAGTGGGCTGGGGAGGGTTGTATAAGCTTTTGAGAGCTACACAAATGTGGACACTTTGAATGCAGACTCTAAAACCAGTCTAGATTAGAATCCTGACCTAGCCTAGGCAAGTTCCTTAATGCCTCTATGATTCAGTGTTTTTTAACTTTTTACCTGTAAAGTTAAGATAATAATACGTGTTCACAACCATGGACTTGAAATCTTTAAGTTTGAATATGATTTGAGATGTAGAATTTTTCAAATTTTATACAAGTAATAAAGCATGTCTACTAATACATAAAACCCTTAGAAAGTTCTAAGACAACACATTATCATCAAACACAATTTTTTTTTCAGTGAAACTTGACTGTTCATAAGTGGGATAAATAAAGACTATAAAAAGCCTCATCTTAGATCAGGTGAGGTTTTGCTACCAAAGGAGTTTGTACCAAACTTGCCAAAACATTCCTATTTTCAGAGCTTTTTGGACTGTGGAATTGTAGGTAAGGGATTATGACCTGTAGTACCTGCCATTTAGGGTAGTCATGAGGATAAAATAAGTTAATATGTATAAAGGGCTTAGATCAATGCCTGGCATATAGTAAGCACTGAATAAATATTAGCTATTATTACTTTTATTACCTTAAAGAGTAAAACCAAGAGAGAATGAGGCTTCACAGGCCTGCACTGACATTTCTCAGATTTCTAATAATTAATGAACTAATAGATTTGCAGGGGAAGTAATCTCCTATCCCGTTGCCTGCTGAGAAAATATATTTCCAGGTCTGAGCTGTAGTCAGCACTTAAAGGGACAGTGTTGTACTCTGAGGATATCTGAGTGTGTGTGTACGTCAAAAGAAAGAATAAAGAAAGGCCCAGCAAAATACTAGCAGGTTGTAAAAATGAAGTATTTTTAATTTTCTTCTTACTAAGTTCATATATTTTCTAAATTCTATGTTGTGAGCTTGAATTACTTTTATAATTAGAAAAAAAAAGTATACTCTCTTTTAAGCCCTCTCCTATTTCTTCTTCCTTAGAGAATTGGTTCCCCCACTCAGGCTCCCATTTACAAGACAACCATCAAGCAACAAACTTGTATTGATTTCCAAGGATATGCCAGACACTGCAGAAAGTGCTGAGAAACAAAAGGACAGCCCACAGACATTATTTGAAAAATCTTCAGCAAAATCACTTCCTATTTGTATAGCAACTTATAGTTCATACCAGGTTTCAGTATAAATTCAGCTGGTCCTTCTCTCTAGATTGGGGCAAGTATATGTTTTGGTCAGGGTTTTATGAATGAAGAGACTTACCTGAAGTCACTCAGTCTGTGAGGGATGAGGTTGAACTCAAACTTCTGGATCATGTGAGTGGTGCCAGGAGAAGCAGTATTCCTAAAAATCTGGAGATCAGTGACACTTTAAGAAGGTAAATATTAGGAAATTGAGTTGTGAGTGACCGTCCACACGTAAAATATTCACGTTGGCAATAAATGTTAATGGAAGCTAAAATGATTTGGGGGCACCGAATGATATCCTTAGAAACCCCTCAGAATAGTTCCATGTTCTACAGCTGGGCATTATCAGATACAAGGGAAAAAGCTTCAACCAAAGACAGATGTTCAGAAAGAGTGGTGGAAAGAGAAGAAAAAAGGGCATGGTCTTTATATATTTAACATAATCGAAGAGGCAAAACTGAGGTAGAGACACCCTCTCACATTAGGGGTATCAGTAAGAGGGGAAAAAAGTCCCTTTTTTTTCAGACTCTATCCCAGGGAACCTTTGAAATATCTTTTTTTTTTTTTTTAAAGATTTTATATATTTGACAGAGAGAGATCACAAGTAGGCAGAGAGGCAGGCAGAGAGAGAGGAGGAAGCAGGCTCCCTGCTGAGCAGAGAGCCTGACATGGGGCTCGATCCCAGGACCCTGGGATCATGACCTGAGCTGAAGGCAGAGGCTTTAACCCACTGAGCCACCCAGGCGCCCCCCTTTGAAATATCTTTTGTCTTCCCAAAGAATCAGGGTATGGGCTGATAGCTGCTAGCAATACCCTTAACAGCTTGAAAATTCTTGTTTTGAATTTGTTTCTTTTGACTGGTGTTAGAAGGAGTTGGTCCTTGGATGGCCAATTGGCATTGACTGCACTGCCCAAAACAAATTCGGGAGCCCAGAAAGCAAACATCGGACCCCGCCCAAACAAGGTCCTGTTAGCTCAGGCCCTGACAAAAACTTCCTGCCCACGTTCTTGAGGACAAAATGATTCCATGCTCTAGCCCCCCAGAATCCAAGTCAATGCTCCATCCATGACTTCAAACCAGATCTTCTAATCTCATACAGCTTTTTCTGGGCAAAAGGCGGTGGGTCTGCTTGCCTTTGTTAAAAGGAAGGGAATCATTCAACATTTTTGTTCTGCATTCTTCTACCCCAGATAACCCTCTCTAATTCGAGGTTGGCTAGAAATCTGGAAATCCTTATTCTTATCAGAAGAATTTCCATTGCTAAAGGGGAGGGCGCACTAGGCCACATCCTGTGTTCTGGGAGAGGCTCAAAAGAGCCAGTTGCAATGCTCTGGACTCAAACAAAGTCAGGGACTTTCTTAAGTGGATTAAAAAAAATAAGCTGGGACAACAGGCTCACTGTAATTTTTCTTGTTCCTTCCTCCTTGCTTGCAGGAGTCCCATTGCCCCAGGCACCATAGTGGACAAATTACCCATTTGCAAACTTCTTCCCATGGACTAGCAAAACTCCTTGCCTGGCTCCTGACTTGAAAGTCTGTGGAGCCTCAGGTGATCAAACTAATACTTTCTAGACCCAGAGTCCTCAGTGTCTACAGAGCACAGCCGCGGGGCCTAGGAGATCCTTGCTTGTGTTTCGGAATGCGTAGAGGTAGACTGCACTCAGGGGATTTGTTCATTTTAGCAAACTTGGCAGAACTTCCCTGCGTGACCTAAATAGAATATCTTCCTCTACATAAAGCATGCATCAGGGTATTTCCTGATTTATTCATGAAAGGTTTGCTTTACAAAGGCCTCAGGAACTGTGCAATCTCAAAATACATGATACATAGAGCTGGATACTAGAGTGGCATTTGCACAAATTGCTGTGATAGATGGGCTGTGCAGTGTGGCAGCAGAGGTGGATTAATTTAAATACTCACTGTTGGGGGTTGCTCTCTCAGAGGAGGAAGTGAGACCCAACCTGCAGATTGTTAAGCCATAATATCAGACAATGTTCTCTCTCTGCAATGGAGAGTAATTGATCAAGGAAGAAAAAGAAGTGGATAAAATTTGTGTGCACTTAGTGGGGATGTAGAACCTTTATCCGCTGATCATCCCGGGTTCATTCATTTGTTCCCCAACTATAGAATCAGCCTGTCAGCCACTGATAGGCTGAATTCCATCGAGGGTGCATAGGAATGTATACAGATGGGCTCATAAAGACAGTAGGATGAGGTATTTGAAATCTGACCAGCCTCGGGAATTTGGGGACTCTTTTGTTACCATGGGGGTGGAGAGTAATCAATGTCCCACTTCTGAGAAAGAAAGATGGATTTCTCCCGGTCAAAGGCAGGCATTTTCAGGTGAGTCCACTGTGATATCTCTGATCATGGATTTATCTAATGCTACAGTATTCTCATGCTAGGGTATTTTTAACAGAGCAGCAGATGGACCTTAGTTGTTTGCAAAGAAGTTTTATTTTGGAGCTTGTGAAGAGATTGGGGTTAATGTACAATAAAGTGAAAGTGACATTTGTAAAGATGGTTCGAGCAGAATGCCAGGATCCATTACCCTGATAACCCCACAAACAGACCGGCAGCCTCCATTGGCGAACCACTGCTCACATCCCATCAGCATTACCTGCAGGATGCATCACCATTTTGTGGCAAATTTCCAGGGCTTTTCACATGCCAGGCAACTTGTCCTAACTAGGACAAGGAGATGTTGGTTGACAGTCTTTGCTTTGGGGCCCAGAACTTTGGTGAGGGACAGACTTGGTTCCTTCTTGTTTAGTAATCATGGACATTCTGGTGACAATGAGAAGGGAAACCCAGGTGCAGGCTCTTGAATCCAGTGCCCCAGAGCTAAGGTGTCAGAACGAGGTGGTCTGATGAGGCAGACTGCCATGAGTGTGGGCCATGCTACACAGGCTGATATTTCTTTTTAGAGGGGGTCAGTATTACCCAGGACAGCTTGGATCCCTGATGAGAAAGTGGAGGCTATCTGGGAAGTATCTTCCAGGAAAGAAAAGCAACTGGAGGACAGAGTTTGAATGAATTAACCTTTGGTGATTTCCCATGACCCACAGGATCTAGTCCAAATCCTTAGTGTAGTTTCTGGTTCCTTCCCTATTTGGTCCCTGACTAACCTTGGGTCTTTCCATTGTCCCCAGGCAGCATGTTGTTTCAACCATTCCAAACTGCCCTTTGTTCCCTGATGGCAATGATAGCCAACATTATCCAGGACTTGAAAATGCCAAGAACTGAGCTAAGTGCTCTATGCATTTCATCATTTACTCTTCAGAGCAATCTCGAAGGTGAACACCATTGTAGTCCTCAGCTTATAGATGAGGAAACAAAAGCAGAGGTTATAAAACTGGGTCCCAAACTATTGAGAAGGGTAGGGTTAGAAGGCAGTGTGATTCCCTACTTTGCCACCCCTGCCTCCTTTTCTGCAGGAGAAGATGCCGCTAGACCTTGCACACACTGCTTCCTCTGCCCAGGATTGATCTTTCTTCTTATCTGCCCAATTGAAAAATCATCTCTTTGTTCAAGACTTTCAAGGCCAAATATCCCTTCCTTTGGTTGCCATTCCTGGAAACCCCAGGGCAGAGTTAGTGGTTTTCTCCTTGGAGCTCCCATACCCCTTGCACAAACTCACAATGCATACTGCAGTGTAGTGCCCTTCTCCTGCACATTCACTTTGCACCTGGTCTGTGAAGAATCCTTAGACCATTCTCCTAGATGAAGCAAAACTCTGAGACAGCTGAGCAGAAAGCCAGGAGAAGCAAGTTCCATGAATCCAGAAGTAGCTCAGCCTCTAGATGAATGCCCCCAAATGCCATGTGACATTTTATGAACAGCTCCGCAGCCAGGTCTAGACGAGTGCCCACCTGCCACATTCCTGCCTTTATCGTTAACCACACCCCATGGTGACCACCTTGGCAGAGCCAAGCCTGATAACATGGGAGGCAGAGCCTGCCTGATAACCCAGCCTCCTTCTGGAAAGGATTTCCTTTGGCCTGGGTGCATACCTGGCCCTGCAAGAGTTAACCACACAGCAGCCCAGATCAGGGAAACATGAGGTTTCCATTAACTGGTGGTATGCGGACAAGTGGCACGAGCATGGATTATGCAGCAATAAAAACACACTGCACAGTATTTATGTCAGAGGCCTCACTCCTCTCCTTCCCCTGCCTCCTGCCCCAGAGAGAGACCAGGCCCTTGCTGCTCTGGTGCAAGATTAGAGCAAAAGTTGGTATCCAACTTCTCTCCCAGCTTGCTTGAATCCTGCTGAGAGTGCTCATGATGTCTCCAGAAAACACAGATGGAAAGAAAGAGTGCCAGAGGTATTCAGTCCTTTTCCTGGGGTGAATCCTAAGTGAACCAGTTGTTGAGACAAAGTAAAGAAATGAGGAGACAGAAAAAAGGAAAAGGGTCATGGGAGTGAGAAGAAGTGAGGGAAAGAAGGAGAGAAGGTGAAGGGATGGTGAGAGATCACAGACATTAAGCCCACCTGGGGCCAGACAGTTAGACAGAACAATGGGGGATTTTGAAATTATATCTTCAGGAAGGAAGGGAGTTCACATATCTGGTAAATTTGCTATATGGCTGATATGATTATTAATTCTATGTGTCATCTGGACTGGGCCAGGCAGTGCTTAGACATTTGGTCAAATGTTATTCTGAGTGTGTCTGTGGGAAGATTTCTGCATGAGATTAACATTCAAATCAATGGACTGAGTAAAGCAGATTGCCCTTCCTCATGTGGGTGGGCCTCATCCAATCAGTTGAAGACCTGAATAGAACAAAAAGGCTAAGGAAAAGGGATCTCCTCTTGCCTGACTGCTTGACTGATTCATTGACTGCTTGACTCTTTCTTTTCTTGCCTTTGGACTCAAACTGAAATATCAGCACTTCTTGGGTATGGAGCCTGCTTGTTCTCAGACTGGATCTGAGCACTACTGGCTTTCCTGGCTCTCCAGCTTGCCAGCTGCTGATCTGGGGACTTCTCAGCCACCATAATCACATGAGCCAATTCCTTATAATATAATAAATCTTTCCCTCTTTCTCTCCTTCTCTTTCCTGTCTACTCTGTCTATATAATTGGTTCTGTTTTTCTGAAGAACCCTGACTAGTACAGCAGGCAATGTACTGAACTCCTGATATATTATTTCATAGAAGCCAAGACACTTTCAGTAACTTGCTACACAAGTCATGCAGTTAGTGAGGAGGGTGAGTTTCCAATCCAAGGCCTCTCTGGGTCTCAATAATCTCATCTCCCCCACTTTTTTTTAGTTATTGAGCTGCCCAGAAACATAAAGTGAGATTAACCTCCCATTTTCAGGTGAAGATGAGTAGAGGGTCTTTGATCATTTCCCTTCCTTGGAGACAGATATTGTAAAGGACTAATTACTCAGACACAGTACCCTAAGGAATCTCTCAGAAGCTCTGCCACACAACTCAACACCATAGGAATGTGAGCAACTTTCTGAGTAGAGGTCATTCTGGAGTTCATAAGCTGTTATTTGGACCACTGTTATTTACCAGACACCTACTATGTCGGGTCCTGTAATTTGGCAACAAAAAGGCATAAATAGAGCTGTCTTCCTTGTAAAGAGCAGTCTTTTTTAGGATGCCCAAAAAACATATAAGTAAAGGAGGATATATTTTATGGTGGAGGTGTGTGCAAAGGTCCAGAGCAAATGGAGAGATTCATCTTGGCAGTTTGTGGGGAGAGCCAGGGAGAAAAGTGGGGACAAGGAAGAGTATGGAATCCCTGACCAAAGCCTTGGAGATGACAAGGCAGATTTGGGTAACAGAACATAATAAGGTATAGGTAAAAAGTGGTTGTCCACTGGGGCTGCTTGTTTGGTTGCATGGGGAGATTTAAAATGTACAAATGCATGGGGCCCATCTCCAACCTCAGGTCTCCAGAGGTACAGTCTCAGTCTCGGGAATTTTTAAAAACTTGCCAGTGATTCTAATATGTTGCCAGGATTGAGACCCACTGGTGGGGTACCCAAGTAAGTCTGGGCTCAGGAGATGAATATGGAGACTAAGGAACTACATAAATATGAAGGCCTTGGATGCCACTCTCAGCAATTTGAACTTCCCCTGTGGGCATGCAAGGATTTTAAACAGGGAAGTGACCTTACTTATAGGAAATGAGTCAGCATAATAGTCAAGTCTTAGGAGGACAGGCCTCGGGAAATTCTGGCTTCATCTTCTCAGAGAGCTTGACCACCTGTGCTTAATAAGACAATTGATTTCACTCTTTCTTCTGCACACACAGCCAGAGGTCTCATGTCACCCTGGGGAAGCCAGTTGCCTGGAAATCAGGAGACCCAGGTTTTCATCCTGTTATAGGTACTAACTTGCTGAGGATCCTTAGCCAGATCCTTCCGCCTCTCTTCTTCTTACCTTCCCAGAGCAAGCATGCAGTAGATTAAATAAATCAGTCCCTTTCTATGAGGTCAGTAGTACCTGATTGCTTTGATTTTTTTTGGCCAAATGCTACATGTACTTTTGCATTTAGCCCAGCAGTAAAGGAGATAGCTAGGTTTCTGTTAATCAAAGAAAATGGGTCTAGGTTAGGAGAGGTGGGAAACATGAGCCAGGGAATCTCAAATGGGTCAGTGCTTTCTTATTTCCTTTGACTTCTGACAGGATGTCAGTTGTTTTCTTGATATATTCCATCTGTAGGGGTACTGCTTAGGTCAAGCTATTCCACATATAATCTGCTCATCCCTCATCAGGATCTCCATAATCAGTAACCCAGCCTGCTCTGTTGAGATGGAGGAGAACCAGATTCAGAGGTGCCCTGTTCATTCCTGCTAGCCTTGAGCCAAGAGTCCCACCAGCATGGAGAAGGCCCCTCCCTACATGGGGCATTTCCTGCCTCAGTCCACCTACATTAAGCCTGGGAGAGTCTTTCTAAAGTCGCTAGGCTGTACCTTCAATGTGTTCTCACTGCTACACATCAATCCCCTGTTCTCCGACATGACACTGAAGACTACTTACAATCCTCTGTCCATCATATTCTCCAACCTCATCTCCTGTGGGTCTTTACAGTGCTCTGAATGCCAGGCACACAGAACTGCATGCCCTTCCCAAGGATGGCTAAGCTCTTTCATGCTTACAGGTCTCAACCCATATAGTTCCCTCTGTTTCAGATGCTTTCCCCTTACCTTTTAGTCATCCTTTAAGCCCAGCTAACCTGTCACTGCATTCATTCATTGAGGAGCTAACCTGTGTATTTTAGGAAGAATGCCAGATACTTGGAGGATGAAAAAAATGGAATCCTTTAGTAGTGACTCTGGTGTCTGACTCCTCTTCACTTTGCTCCTAACTTTGCCATGTTACAGTGATTATCCATTTATATTTCTGAATCTCTATCCAGAGTATAAACTCCTTAGGATCTCTGTATCCATAGCATGGAACACAGGGCCTATCACAGAGTAGGGGTTCAGTGGATATTTACTGAATGAGTGAATGATGTATTTGATAAATGAAGGAGTGTGTGTATGCATTTTCCAAGTAGAGTGATGATTCCTTTAGCTCTGGGGACCAGGACAAGAGGCTGTAACAATGAAGAGACCCATTAGATCCTTAGATCCCTTAGTCTGGATTAGAAGAGCCTAGAAGGGACCATCAAGGATCACTGACATCTTACAGAGAGAAACAGACCAGACAAAAAGAGAGGTTGTAACCCTCTCATCCTAGCACTATGGGACCCCTTGGTTCTCTCTAGCTCCACTCACAAACAGCATGAAGCCCTGGCATCATTGTCTTGGAATCTGATCGCTGGTTTGGTTGCTTTCTTCCTCTGTCTATTCGATATGGCCAGCCAGGAAGACAGTGCTGACGAGGCACTCTTAAGCCTTGCACTGGCAGAAATCAGGTGTCCTCGCTTCATAAAAGAAACATTAACTGATCCGATGGGAGCTGGAAGCAGAAGTGCTGACAAAGATGTAACTCCCAAGGATTCTGTGGGGCAAGGAGAAAGCATCGTTCTCTCCTGATTTAGAGGCATTCTGGGATTTGCAAACAAGACAGAGAAGAATGGGAGATGCCAGGGAGGAAGGCCACTGGGGAGGAAGTCTCAGTTTTTCAGCTAAGGGGATCAAGAGAGAAGGAATGATAAGTAAGTCCACTGTCCCCTCCTTTCCATCCCCACTGTACCATCTAAGTCCTTAAGAGCTCTCTCCTGGAACCAGCTCTCTCCATTGTTTCCCCCAGTGTTTGCTGTCTTCAACCTCAATCTGTCCCCAGCCCAGTCTCCACACTGCCGTCTGGTGGTCTTTCTAAATTACCCAACTGTGATTTAGATACCCTTGATTAAAATCCTTCAGTGGCTCTGTTATACTCAGATGACATATAAGACCTTCCTAAACCTTTTCCTGATGCTCAAAGGCTGCCATTCCCCCCCACAAGAGGAGATTCTGTTTTCACTCACAATGGCAGTCAGAGAACCTCTGGCAAGGCAAACATTCAGGAGAGAGGGATGGTGGTTTGATGGCAGTAATGGGCCACCTTTCTGGAAGAACCACCTCCATTCCCATACCCATACAAGCACCGCCATTCCTCTCATGGGAAAATCAATTCTAGGGACATTCTGTGACTGAGACACTCCACTCTGTGCCCAACCCTATCTGTAGCACGACTGGGAACTTGAAGAACATCAGACACTGTCCTTTTTTTCAAGGAGCACACAGTTTGATGGAAGAAAAGGAAGTAGAAACAAGTAATATTGGAAGTAGGACAGTGCTATCCTGGAAGTCTGCTCAAAGTGATCTGAGAGGGTGAGGGCCTGGAGACCAACTGTATGTGGTGGGATTGAAGAAGAATATTTAGGGCTAGTCCTTGGAGAATGATTAGGTATTTCTCATGAACAAAAGGAGGAAAAGAAGGAAAAAAACTTTTCCTATGTTATAAACCATGTTGTGCAAAGACTCATAGAAAACAGTTGTGGAATGTTTGGAAACAAGGTATAATTGAATGGGATGGGTGGGGCAAGGTAAGAGACTTGAATGGATCTAAGACTTCACATCTTGTCATCAGACCTCTCTCTTTTTCTCCCTCCCTCTCCTACTTCTCTCCCCTCACCCCCTTTGTCTCTTCTTTCCTGACCTTGGTCTGATTTTCTCTTATCTGAAGGAGAATCTTCCCTGTGAAGTGGTAGAGAGGAGGGTGGCATGTAATGTAACTTCAGACTTCCTTTTCCCAGCTGAAGGAACCCAGAGGGAAGAGCTTCTTTCTCCAGCTTCAGTGCATGTTAATCCTGAGCAAGGTCCCAGATTGACAAGTCTGAGCCCTGTGCCCACCTCCGAGGCTGCCCACCTCCAAGGCTACCCCCCTGGTTACTGCCATGGAGGATGTATTTGAGCAAGCTGGGGTGATGTGACTAGGGCAGGGCTCGAGGACTGCTGCTCCCTCCAAAATCACATGCTTACAGTAGGGAGGAGCAGTTCCCCCCAAAAGATGGGTTGCTGTAACCAAAAAACAGAAAGTTTTAGACAGATAAAACTATAGCTGTCTGCTTCCGCTGTGGATTCCCCTCCTCCAGGGATACCTCAGTGACTCTCTGGGAATACCAGGGATTTCCTGACCTTCTCTTTATCCAGGGGGACATGTACTTAATATCTCCTCAAGGAGGGTTTATTGATAATTACTTTGGCACATCAAACAAGGAAAAATTTAAAAAAGAGAGATTGAAGAAAAAGACTATAACGTGGCAAGCTGCAAATTTAGACACTACATTGGCTTTGAAGCAACTCATTTGGACAAAATGTCTTGCTGCCCTTGGTGAGTCTGAAGAAAGAATAAGAAGACACTCAAAGAACATGTGGAGTGTGTGCAGCTGCGTTTGCACCAGGAAGCAGAGCTCAGCTGAAGAGCTGCAGTCAGCATCCGAGATAGGAGGAGCCTATCCTGGCTTTGATGCTGTTGGGATAATGGAGCCACAGTGCAAGCACAGGGCCTTTTATTGACAGGGTAAAAAGAGGCCAGCTGGGGTTTGTCTATAGCTGAGCTTCTGACTCTATCCCATACTTCTGAAGAATGCCCTCTTTGTTACTTTGCTGCAGGTGGCACCTGTCATTACAGGACGTGGAAATAGGATAAACAGCCCTGAGCTCCTTAAGAGATGCCCCTTCTTCAAATGAGTCTCAAACAGCTCTCCCAGTTCATCTCTTGTGTGCTCTCTCACTCTTTCTCTCAGGATTTTCTCTGTCTCCTGTCTCAGGATTCAACTGAAAAAGTAGGATGGCGGTGGCTGCAGAAATCTGGTCCAATGAAGGGTCACTAATTTTTTGTCACAAGATGACAATCTCAACTTTGCTGCAGCTCCTCTCCCATAACAAACCCCTAAAAATAATAGAAACAAAATTAAAAAATGAATTCAAAATGTGGCCCCAAATCAAGAAATGAAGCCCTCGGTGGGTCCAGAAGCAATGAAGGTTTATTTAAAAGCAGAAAGTGAGTGGGATTAGTAGGAAAAGGGAAACCATCACTCAAAAGGCATGGAGGACATTCTACTGAAAAAGACTAACTTGCCTGGAACGGGAAGAAACAGAAGAGGACACCCAGGGTGACTGAGCAGGTGCCATCCGGTCACTTCCATTCCCTCCCCTGATGGTGACCAGCTATTACTGGGGTGTTTACCTCCAGGAAAGAACGATGTTGTGGGAATCTGGAATAGAGAGATAGGCAGGACACGGGGGTTGAGAACAATAAGGAGGGAGGAGATCCTTGATGCCCAGAAGTCAGTTATCTTACAAAGCTACACAGAGGCAAGGCCCATCACTTCCCAGACCTCACTGAAAAGGGCAGATCTGTCCAGGAAGTGGGTCCCCTTCCTGTTCTAGGAGAGTCTGTGTAAACAAATAGAGCAGAACCAAACACAGAAACTCAGCTGCAGGGAGGGGTGCACAGTCCACTCCCACCAGTAGCTTGAGGAAAACCAACACCATGAAAGAGAAGCAGCAAACTTATATCCAGAACCTATACCTGGTGAATTGAGGGACGAGAGTAACAGAACAGAGAATTTTAGAATAAGGAAAATTAAAATCACACAGAGATAAACAGACTTTTATTGGTAAAATGCCAACTAGAGATCATGAAAATTAGAAACTTATGAGCAAGAAGGAAAAAAAAACAGTATTTCAGTCAGATGGTGGAATGCACACAATTGGAAATGAAATTAGTGAGCTGGAAGATTGAGCCTAGGAATTCTCTGAGAATGTAGCAAAAAAGGCTAAAGAGGTGAGGTAGGTCAGAGAGAGAAAGACAAATACTGTGTGATCTCACATATATGTGGGATCTAAAAAAATGAACTTCTAGAATCAGAGAGCAGACTGGTGGCTGCCAGGGCAGAGATCAGCTGGGGGCGGGGGTGAGAGGTGGCAGGTGAAGGTGGTCCAGTAAACTTCCAGTTGTAAGATAAATAAGTCCTGGCATCTTAGAGTCAACAATGCTACAGTGTTCATTTGAAAGTTGCTAAAAGAATAGATTGTAAAAGTTCTTATCACAAAGAAAAAAAATTGTAACTCTATGAGGGTGATGGATGTTAACTAGACTATTGTGATGATCATTTCACAATATATTTGGATTTCAAGTCATTATGCTTTTAAAGAATCCTGGGAAACTGATAAGAAATCTCTAAAATCTGTTTAAAAGGTGTTCCAAAAGAAAAGGAATGTGTGACGAAATAATAGAAGACCCCAGAACTAAAGAAAGATAAGATTCTGTGGATTTAAGGTGTTTCAGCAAGAATCACATCCAAGTTACAGAACATCAAGGGGTCAAGGGAGAAAGAAAATCAGAAAAGCATCCAGAAAAAGAAAAGGAAATCCATCTAAAAAGGGAAAAAGAGTCACAATACCATCAGACTTCACTTTAACTACAAGAAATATTAGAAGTTCTAGTGAAAATTACTTCAAGTCTAAAATTTTATAGCCAGCCAGAATTTCACTCAAGAGTGAAGGCAAATGATATTTTCAGAGTTACGTGGCCTTGGAAAATGTATAAATCACATTCTTAAATAAATAAATAATCAATCAATCAATCAATCAATCAATCACTGGAGGATATCTTATAAGGAGGAAATTAGTCCAGGAGGGAAAGGTGAGGTGCAAAAAGTAGTGATGAGTAAAGGAAATAAATTAGTAAAATTTATTTTAAACCTACTGTGTAGGGTTGTTTTTTTTTTGTTTAAGATTTTATTTATTTATTTATTTATTTATTTATTTATTTATTTATTCAGAGAGAGCACAAGTAGGGAGAGGGCTTACTGACTATATTCCCTATGTTGTATTTTACATTTCTGTTACTTATTTATTTTATAACTGAAGCTTGGTACCTCTTAATCCCTTCACCTATTTCACCCATCTCCACCCCCACCTCGCCTCCGGTAACCACCAGTTTGTTATTTGTATTTAAGTGTTTGTTCATTTGTTTTGTTTTATATTCTATACATAAGTGACATCAAATGGTATTTGTCTTTGACTTATTTTACTTAGCATAATACCCTCTAGGTCCATCCATGTTGTTGCAAAGGGCAAGATTTCGTTTATTCTCTTATGGCTGAGTAATATTCCATTGTATATATATATATAAATATTTATATACATATATAAATAACACATCTTCTTTATCCATTCATTTATCATTGGACATGTGGGTTCCTTTCACATCTTGGTTATTGTAAATATCTTTTAAAATTAGTGTATCTTTTAAAATTTGTGTTTTCATTTTCATTAGGTCACTACCCAGTAGTGGAATCACTGAATCATATGGTAGTCCTACTTTTAATTTGGGGGGGGAAACACCATACTGTTTTCCACGGTGGTTGCCCCAATTTCCATTTCCCTTAACAGTGCCCAAGGGTCCCTTTTTTTCCACAATCCTCATCAATACTTGTCATTTCTTGTCTTTTTGATACTGGCCATTCTTACTAGTGTGAGGTTATATCACATTATAGTTTTGATTTGTATTTCCCTATTGCTAAGTGATATTGAGCATCTTTTCATGTGTCTGTTTGGCATCTGTATGTCTTCCTTGGAAAAAATGCCCTCTGCCCATTTTTTATCAGATTATTTTCTTGATGGAGAGTTATGTGTAATCTTTATATACATTTTGGATGTTAACTTCTTACTGAATATATCATTTGCAAGTATCTTATCACATTTACTAGGTTGCTTTTTGGGTGGTTTCCTTTGTTGTACAAAAGCTTTTTATTTCAGTGTAGACCCATTTTATTTTTGTTTTTGTTTCCCTTGCCTAAGGAGACACATTCATAAATATGTTACTAAGGCTAGTGTCCAAGCAATTAATACCTATGTTTTCTTTTAGGAGTTTTATGGTTTCAGGTCTCACACTGAAGTCTTTAATCTATTTTGAATTCATTTCTATGTATAGTGTAAGAAAGTGGTCCAGTTTCATTCTTTTGCATGAAGCTCTCCAGTTTTCCCAGCACTATTTACTGAAAGATTTCTTTTTCCCCATTGCATATTTTTGCCTCTTTTGTCATAGATTATTTGACCACATAGGCATGAGTTTATTTCTATGTTCTCTATTCTGTTCCACTGATTTATGTCTGTTTTTGTGCCAGTACCATACTGTTTTTACTAATTTAGCTTTCTAGTGTATCTTGAAATCTGGGATTGTGATACCTCTAGCTTTGTTCTTCATTTTTAAAATTGCTTTGACAATTTGAGGTCTTTTTTGGTTCCATATGAATTTTCTGAGTATTTGTTTCAGTTCTGTGAATAATGTTATTAATATTTTGACAGGGATTGTGTTGAATCTTTGAATTGCTTTGAGTAGGATGGACATTTTAAAAACATTAATTCTTCTAATCCATGAGCATGGTACAGCTTTCCATTTGTTTGTGTCATCTTCAGTTTCTTTCATGTCTTGCAGTTTTCAGAGTATAAGTCCTTCACTTCTTTGGTTAAGTTTATTCCCAGGTATTTTATTCTTTTTGGTGCAGTTGTAAGTGGGATTGTTTTCTTAATTTCTCTTTCTGTTACTTCATAAATGGTATATAGAAATGCAACAGATTTCTGTGTTTTGATTTTATATCCTGCAACTTTACTGAATTCATTTATTAGTCCTAATGGTTGTTTTGGTGGAATCTTTAGGGTTTTCTGTATAGATATGTTGTCTGCAAACACTGACAATTTTACTTATTTCCTACCAATCTGAATGCTTCTTATTGTCTGGCTTTAAAAAAAAAGTGTAATGAAAGATAAAAATAAAAGCAGAAATTAACTAAATAGAAAAAATGTTCAGTACCACTGTTGGTTGCTCTGGCCGGTTTTTCCCAGGTGGAGTCTGAGACTCAAATGAATCTGGGTACATGCTTTGTGATTTGGTATTAGAAAAATGGTGTATTTTAAATGAACACTGCCCTTGATCATCTGAACTAGAGACTCCAGACTTCTAAGGATATCTCAAGCAGGTCAGACTTTTACCATAATTCCTACAGTACAGGAACTATAGTCTCTCATTTTGGGCAATTCTGTAGATTGTCTTCTGACCTTGAGTTCACCTTCTCCTTAAAATAGACATCAGACTATCTCTCATTCTAAATGTACTATATGGCTTTTCTTTTTTTAAATTGCCTTTGAGGAATAAGATATTTCATGACCTTCTCCATCACCATTAAAATGATTTGAAAGTATTCGAAATGGAATATGTGTGAAGGAGTGGTCCCCTTTCTGAAAAATTGCTTTTAGAATTAAGAACTTTATGCAATATATTAGAATGTGTAGATTGTTTACTCACATTTTGTTCATATTTGTTATTATAAGAACATAAGCCAGTTCTTCCTGGAAGGGGTTGTTAGGATTGCTGAAAGTGTGTGAAATTACATGAGAAATATTAATTGAGTGCCCACTAAATGTCTGGCACTGTATTAGGTGTTTAACACATGCTATAGAGTCTAATCTTTTGGAACTTCTAGTCCTGTTTCCTGGAGCATGCCTACCTTTAAAAAGAGTATTATTTCATTGTGGATTGGAGAGTTGAGCAATTCCACTAGGACTAAAGTGTGGCCTGTTGTAGTCTGAATACAATGAAGGGGAATAGTACATGATGAAGCAGAAGCAATGGTCCTGAGGCAAGACTGACAATGAACCCCCAGGGGAGTGTAATTTTCACAAATTCGCCATATCTTAGGGGTCTTGGATCCACAGTCTTCAAAGTCCAGAAAATTATCTTATCAGTACACCTAGAAAGGAGAGATTCTCAGTGACATGCTGATAATAATTTCCCATAAGATTGATTTTAAAATGCCAATTTACCACTTTCCTGTGGCCAGAGTCATCCTGTTCTCTACCTGCCACACTGTTTTCCCAGTACTAAGGTACCTGGAAAGTTGAATTAGTCCTCAGAAGATTGCTTAGAGGGCATAGAAACATAGTGAAGAGAGATGACTAATTTTGACCTTTTCGTCTGTGGAGAAATTGCCACACAACAATGAATGCTCTTGGCAGAATAAAATTCAGTTTGTATCTGCAATGAGCCATTTCATTTTTTTATGTTTTATCAGCGTACAACTGTGTCTTTTTAAACCACTACTTCTGTATCTTCATTTCCTGGTACTCCTACACTATAGCTAGCAGATACAGGAGCTACAACTATTCAGGCACTATAGAATAACTTTCCATATGTGAACTTACTTAATCCTCAGAACCTCCTTATGAGGTACATTCTTTTATAATTTCCCTCAGTTTTCAGTTGAGGAAAATGAAGCAGGAAAAATTTATGTCAACTGCTCCAAGTCACCCACTATTAAGTGGCAGAACCAGAATTCAAGTCCAGATTTTCTGGCTCCAGATCTTGATTTCTTTATCTTATCTGATAGTCTCTCTCACAGTCATCTTTCAGGACAGATTTAATCAGTAGTTGTTTATGTGAGTTATTATACTTACTAGACCAGAGACAACTAAGAACAGCAAGGTGAAAAAAACCAGCTTTCTTTAAGAAACTGTCCTTTCCTCTTTAATCCCTAGAACCTCAAATGGGGGATTGGGAGAGTAAAAAAAAAAAAAAAGCAGGGTTCTTAATATCTGAAAGAGGAGATGAGAATGAAGTACAGAGTCACCTATAAAAGGCCTGGGAGACTTGTGTAGGAAGCCCTTTGATGGAGTGGGGGCATGAAGAGATGGTGAAAAGATGTCAGATAAACAGACATTGAGTTCCTGCTATGTGACAGGTCATGGGTAGGTGTGGAGGATACAAATGTAACCCTTGTTTCACTGACCTCTAGTTGCCAAAGATTCTGACATTCCTTCTGGATGACCAGTTGGCATCTCATTTGCTCATGAATGCATCTTATTCTAGGCCAGATCAGTGAAATGTCTTGACAAGGTCTCTTCCATCTGCTACCTTGTAAGAAGTATCTTTTCTTCAAATGCCCAACATTGAGTGACCCCACAAGACTTAGGATTGACCACTTATCTCCTTTGTGGTATGTGATGTCTCTTGAATTTCATAAGGGGCCAATGTTCTCTGAAGCCTTCAGCATACCACAGCCATTGTTTTCCCACATAAAATTGAGGACGGGATCCTCCTCCAAAGTCGTCTTTCACCACATCTTTTAACCACGGACCCAAAGAAATCTCATGAACTTGTAATTGAAAATAGCTTTTTCACCTTCTGCTTTTGATGAGCTCTAGAAATTGTCTTTGGGGAAATGTTGGAGGACCAATCTCTGGGACAAGCCTTATGCTCTCCTAATTGTCCTCACCTATCCATGTTCTTCTCTGTCCTTCCTTCAAAGTGCTTATGCAAATTGTCACCAACCTGTTACAAATGTCTGACCTGTCCAAATTTTTCTGTTAGAGACCTCTTCAGTCCCATCAGAATTCCTCAGTACAATGACAAGTAAGACCTGGTCCCATCTCTCAAAGCAGCTAGATGAATTTTGATTGTGTCACTATTTGTCTGAGGGTCAGGGCTACTGACCAAAAAGAGGCAACAATTCAGTGCGTTGGAGACACCATCACACCAGACATCCAAATGGCCCTTTTGTACTCCTTGGATCTGTTTCTTACCAGTCACATGGCCTTCAGAAAATCCCTTTACTTTTCATGTTCAGTCTCCTGATTTAAGAGAGGAAACAAACAAAACCTGTTCTCTACTTCATGGGAGGGCTGTGACAATCAAGGGATGAGGCATGTTGAAAGGGTTTGGTAAACAGCAGACTCCGAGTCTGCTCATACAGGTGAGTATGCTACTCACCTGGGCGGTTAGTACCTCCTCCTCCCCTCGCAAAGCACTTGGAGCTGGTTTCTAACATCATGCTTATCACACTGCAGGGTACCTGTTTATACATCTGATCCCCACAGTATACTGTCAGCCACTAAAAGGCAAAGGTGTCTTCCCATTCATTTTTGGATTACTGCCCCTGGTGTGGTATTAGTCATAACACATTCACAAAATACATGTTGACTGACTACATGAATTAATGTATTGAATGCAAAAATGATAACTATACTCTGGTGTTCTGAATAATTTTGGACAAATCACATCACCTTCAGAACTCAAGTTTTCCTAATTGCTAGTAGAAAAAATATATTAGTGAGGGTTAGGAAGATGTATGACTTTCACTTCATAGAATTTTAGCCCAGAGATTCCTTACAGTGTTTGAGTCAGAGTTCTCCCATTGTATAGATGAGAACATCACATCTAAGACAATGTGTGTAGTGTGTCAAAGGGCACGTGGTGGCCATCTGAACCAAAATCCAGATCTCTTGACCACCAGTTCAGTGTTCTTTATACCACATTTTGAGATCCTCAGGCAAAAGTGACACAGTTAACACAGGATGTCTTTATCATCCAGAGCACCATGTTGTGTTCCAGATAATGGATCTGTTCCTGGCAGAAAATAGACAGTCTTGTCAATGGGGAGATACTCCTCAGTGAGAAGGAACTGTAAATTGGAAACAAAACTACACAGTGTTGGTCAATGTGGATATTAGTTACCCTGAATGAATCAAAGTCAAAGAGTGGCAAATGGATTCCCATGCACCACAGCTTCACACTGAAATTAAATGACTTTGTACAGCAGGCAAATACTTAAGAAACTTAACAAAGCTGGGCGGCCTGTAAAGCACTGCATTGCAAAGAGAAGAGGTTGAGTAAATTAAAGCAAAGCCCTGAAGGAGGTGTCAATTCCAGAATCAGTCATCCACTCAACATTCATTCTTCAAACTCTTACCGTAAACCCTGCTACGTGGTACTGGGCTGCCAAGGGGGTGGGGTGTGGTCTCTGTCCCCCACCCTCCTCAGCCCAGTGTGCACCATCTAGTTGAGAAGATGTGAAATGGTTGAACAGATGAGCACCTGGAAGAGTTGGACTGGCTGGCAGACTGTGGGCATAATCCCCTGAAGGGTGTGAAGGAAGGCATGGCCTGTCATACCTATAAGGCAGGTGGGGAGATAGTAAGAAGTTGGTCAGGAAAAGAGCAGATTTTTAAAAGGAGTCTGCAGAAATAAGTATCTGTTTGCCTGTCAGACAATGAGAGTGGAAGGAGAGAACTATACCAGCAGATGAATAAGATGGAGGCTTAAACTGGCTTGGCATCTTTGGGCAACTGAAAGGATTTTGGTGTGGCAGAGGGAATGATGGGAGTTAAGAAGGATATGATGAAAAGGTAGGCATTCCCATTCTTCTCATTTCAGATGAAGGGATTATATTTTATCTTTTTGACCAAAGTGTCTTATAATTGAACCCATGGATGACCTTCAAGAGATCTACAAACCTCTAAAAATTAAAATCACCTATGAAAATAAGTTCTTGGGTGTCTATGTGTATATAAATGTTCCTGGGAGGAGTATCTTCATATTTATTTATTCTTCAGTGCATCGCTTTCAAGGGCCCATGTGATTATGTTGGGTCCAGCTGTGTAATCTTCCCATCTCTTAATCATATCTGCAACAATCTCCTTTGTTGTATAAAATAACTATTTACAGATTGTGGACATCTTGATGAAGCAGGGGATGGGGTGGGATGGGTGCATTATTCTTCCTACCTCAGGTGGAGGCTGAGAACAAGAAAGGGGGAGTGTATTGCCTGAGGTCTGAAAACATGTAAGTAGAAGAGTTGGGATGAGGACCCAGATCTCTTGAGCTTCACTCCTGGGCAGATTCCAGTTCCTGGTACTTCTAGGCCATGTGTAGATTAGTTGCCACCATACTCAGCAGAGGGTGACTGAGTGGATGGCACTTGCCTAAGTCCTCTCCACTGTATGATGCCTAATGGTTGTGTGCTGATTCCCATTTGTTGGCTAGGGTGGCTGTGATATGGTCCATAGAGGGGAAGTAGGCACCACTTCTGTGTTGCCTGGTCTTGGTTAGCACTGATTCGATCTGCCAGTCCCCCTCCTGAATCAGCTTACCTTTTCATCTATGTATCACATTTCAGAGATCAGAACTCATCCAGGATGAGGCTGTTATAGGTACATGGCATAGTGTGAGGGAAGAATTCCAGAGCTGGAGCTGGGAGCCCAGGATGCTGTTTCCCTTCTGTTAACCTGAAATATGTAATTTCTGCTCATTTGAGACTCATTTTATCCTTTGTGAAATGAGATGGTTTGGGTTAGATATACAAGTCCCTCTAACAGCCCCTAAGTGTAGAATATGGGGGTGATTTCAGCATTGATTAGCAAATTAAGTAGAGTAGATATATGGCAATCCTAGCAAGGGGTCCTTCCCTTCTTTGACTTTCAATCCTTGGACTTGACATTCAATGGTTCAACTGACTGGACTAGCAGCCAGAAATACCAAATTTATGTAGGGAATGTCTGTGCAGGCTCCAAAGAAGAATTGAAACCACAGGCTATGATGGATTCTACATACCATCCATGTCAGATCACCATGAATTTCTGGATGAGCTAAGATATTTCTAGAGTCTCTATACTACTAGAACAGATTTATCTGTATCTCTGTGTCTCTTGGTGGCAAACATGAACACAATTTCAAAAATCTAAAAATAGTTGTTGTGGCTTCTCAAACGGTAGCCCGTCAATCTCAAGAACTAATGAAAAGGGAAGTGGAAGGAACAGGAAGGGACTGGAATAACCTCTTTGGGCTCTGGCTTTGTAGTAACAGACAGAACATGCAAGAATCTGCGAAAGTAGAGATTAACAAAAGGTGGAAAGGGATTAAAGAGAGGGAGAACGCTAAGCTTTTTAAAAACCCATAGGCCCAAGAAGATGAGTGAACTCCAAACAAGATAAAATGAAAGAAATTCATCCTAATGGTATTCATCATCATAAAACTTCTCAAAACTAAAGACAAAGAGAAAAGTTTTCAAGCAACAAGAGAAAATAACACCTTACTTTTAAGAAAGAAGAAAAGTTTGATTGAGAGCAGATTTATGTTCAGGAACCATAGTGACTAGAAGGAAAATGGCACATTTTCCAAATACAGAGAGAAAGGAACTTTCAGTTGAGAATTCTGTATCCCAAGAAAATATTCCCTAGGAATGGATGATAAAGCAAAACATTATCAAATAAAGAAAAACTAAAAGCATTTGAACATTATTATCTATTTTAATAAGAAAAAACTAAAGTTTAGAGTTATTTTGTACTCAGGACACACAGCCAGAAAGCAATGGAAGTGAAATTTGAACCCAGATTTGTTTGATTCTGGAATTCACATTTTTTCAAGATACTGTTTCTCATAATTTCCATCATATCAGTAGTCATTATTGAATTTGAAGATTATCCTCTCATTTTGTTTAACACTTACCATGCATGAGTTTATTTTCATTATTTGTTTCATGCCAGAATATAGGAGAGTGATTCATTCTTTTCTTCATTTAGTTATTAAGGACTGTCTCTGTGCTTCTGTGATTAAGGACTGCTCTGTGCCTATCATGTGCTAGAGGAGAATCAGACAAATCATAGAACCAGGATGTATATGACACATATCCCATCACCTTCCCTTTTTTAAAAAAATTTATTTATTTCACAGACAGATATCACAAGTAGGCAGAGAGGCAGGCAGAGAGAGAGGGAAGCAGACTCCCTGCTGAGTAGAGAGCCCAATGTGGGGCTCCATCCCAGGACCCTGGGATCATGACCCGAGCTGAAGGCAGAGGCTTTAACCCACTGAGCCACCCAGGCACTCCTTCCACCACTCCTAATACACACTAATGTCAGGCAACAAATCAATCTGGCACTCACCCTTCTCAGCCTTGATACCTTAGCAGGAAATTATAGTCTGTCAGAGCTGCTCTGTCAGGTGATGACTATTTGCCATTCCCAACATAATCCTGCCCTCCAAGGACCCACAGTCTAGTGAAAGAAACAATTTTCCTACCTTCCAATTCCAAGATTTTTCTATAATAGAGTACAGGCAAAATGTATAAAACTAAAGTTGAATAATAGAGAAACAATATAAATTTATTGCATATTCACTCTTTATCAATACTATGTTAGGTATTTTACATTTATTACTTTATTTAATCATCACAGCTACTTTATGATATAAACTATTTTTTAACAGCTAAGGACACTGAAAAGCTCAGAGAAGTTCAGTGCAGGAAAGATAATCTATAACAGAAAAGTAATTTGGATCAAGGTCTGCTCAAATTAAAAATCTATGTTTTTTCTTTTATACTTACTATGCTGTTTCTCTTTGAAAGGATCAAATTCACAAACTAGTTATATTTAAACTACTTTCCTACTACTATGAATGTAAATAATTATAAAGGTAGAAACTTCAAGAATATCTCCTGAAATACTCAAAGTAAAAAAAAAAAAATAGAATTTAGAACCAAAGTAAATATTCAAAATCAATAGCTTTTTTCCTGACAGCCAGTGAAAGGCTACAATGGATAAAAAGATGATATGCATAAGAACAGCAGAACAGCATAAAATATAAAATGCTTAGAAGTTATCTTAATGAGAAATTTGTAAGGTCTCTCTATAAGGAAAGCTAGAAAATATTACCAGCATGTAATATTTATATCAGTATCTGTCTATCTATCTCCTACATATCTACCCATCTATTTATTTATCTATCTACCTATCTATCCAGTGGAGGAGAGTACATGTTTCCAAATACTGTTAAGATTTTATTTTTTCCGGGGTGCCTGGGTGGCTCATTAAGCATCTGCCTTCAGCTCAGGTCATGATCCCAGGGTCCTGGGATCAAGTCCCACAAAGGACTCCTTGGTCAGCAGAGAGCCTGCTTCTCCCCTGTCTGCCATTCCTCCTTCTTGTTCTTGCTCTCTCTCTTTCTCACTCTCTCATGCTCTCTCTCTCTCTCTCTGTCTGTGTGTGTGTGTATGTGTGTGTGTGTATGTCAAGTAAATAAACTAAATCTTAAAAAAAAAGAATTTATTTTTCCAATTAAATTATAAGGTTAATATCTTCTCAAATGCTGAAGGGTGACGATGTATAGGGATGTTATGTATAAAGACTCACCAAAAAGATCTAAAATTTGGTGAATATTAAACAGACAAAGTTACAAACAGGCATTTTGATTATTAAACAACAAGAGAAACTATAAAGAAAAAGAGAGCATACCAAAAAACTTAAACATAAGAGTTTTTCATATATAAAACATCAAGTTCAAACTCACAATGTGGAAAAAATAAATCCTATCTATTTAGTAACTAATATCCTTAATTTATAAAGAGTATATGCAATTCATTCAAAGTGGCAAAATACCAGCAGCCTTTGATCAGTTATGTAAGTAAATTTGAATACCCAGATCAGAAAACTTTACAAAATGATATATTCAGAATCATATCAGTAAATCAAAATGGATTCCTAAAAAACTGCTCACATAACCCATAGGAACAAAAGAAAAAAAAAAAGAGAACTAGAAAGAGAGAAAACAAATAATAAAATGGCATACTTAAGCCCAGTGTAACAATAATTATCTTAAATATAAATGGTCTAAATATATAAACTAAAACACAGAGATTGGTATAATGAATAAAAACCTTATCAAACCATATAGATTAGCCTGGTGATGGGTATTGAGGAGGGCATGTATGGAATGGAGCACTTGGTATTATACACAAACAATGAATCATGGAGCACTACATCAAAAACTAATGATGTACTGTATGGTGAATAACATAACATAAAAAACTGTGGTTTCTAAAACTCACTTCAAACACAACAAGTTAAATAAGCTGAAAATAAAATGATAGAAAAAATTACCTCATGCAAACATTAATTTTATAAAAGATATATACGTTGCCATATTAATATCAAATAGAATATACTTCAGACAAAACCACTGCTAGAAACAAAGAGGAATATTATGTAATGACAAAAGGATCAATCCATTAGCATTGAAAACAATTCATAATTCTAAACTGAGCCAGAAATACATGAAACAAAAATTGATTGAGCCAAAAGGACAAATCCACAATTAAAGTTGGGGACTTCAGTTCTCCACTGTCAGCAATTTTGATAGAACTAATAGTAAGTCAGCAAGGATATAGAACTGAACAACAAAATCAACCAATAGGATCTAACTGACATATGTAGAACATTCAACTGACAATAACAGAATACATATTTTCTTTAAGCACACATGGAACATTCACCAAGATAGAACACATCCTGGAGCACAAGACAAACCTCAAGAAATTTAAAAGAATTAAATTCATACAGATGGTGTTTTCTGAACACATTGGAATCAAATAAAAAATCAACAGAAAGTTAACAGGAAAACCTCCAAACACTTAAAAACTAAACAACACACTTCTATTTTTTTTAAGATTTTATTTATTTATTTATTTATTTGAGAGAGAGAGAGAG
>ML102407.1:0-13981 GCA_003697995.1 Taxidea taxus jeffersonii | reverse complement strand
GAGAGAGAGAGAGAGCATGAACAAGGGAGGATGAAGAGGGAGGAAGAGAACCAGGCTGAGAGAGAGTAGAGAAACAGTTTCTCCACAGAGCAGGGAGCTCCATGGGGGGCTTGATCCCAGGACCCTGGGATCATGACCTTAGCTGAAGGCATGTGCTTAACTGACTGAGCCACCAGGTGTTCCTAACAACACACTTCTAAATAATTCATGGACCAAAGAGGAAGTCCAATGGAAAATAAAAGAAATATGTTAAACTGCATGAAAATTAAACCATGACACATTAAAATTCATGAGACACAGCTAAAGCAATGCTGAGAGGAAAATTTATAGCACTAAATACTTACATTAAAAAGAGGGAATGTCTTAAATCAATTATTTAGGCTCCTACCTCAAGAACCTAGGGAAAGAAGAGCAGTATAAACCTGGAGCCAGCAGAAGGAAGGAAATAATAAAAGTAAGGACAGAAATGAATGAAAATGATAACAGAAAAACAGTAGAGCAAAGAGTGAAACAAATAGCTGGTTCTTTGAAAGGAGCAGTAACAGTGAAAACCCCTTGCAGAACTGACTAAGAGAGAAGACACAACTTAGCAATAGAAGAAGTGAAACTGTCTATCACTATAAACCCCTCCCACATCCAAAAAAAGATAAGGGAATTCCAAGAACAATTGTACATACAAACATTTGACAGCTTGGATGAAATGGACTAAGTTTTAACTGCACAAACTACCACAACACACTCAGTATAAAATACATAATTTAAATGACTTTGTATCTCAAAAAAAAATTGAATTTGGAATTTTAAAACTCTCCCCTCAAAATCTCTAAGTCTAGTTGTCTTCACTGGGTAATTCTACTGAATGTTAAAAGAAGAATTAATATGAATTTTACACAATCTCTTCCAGATAATAAAAGAAAGAATACTTCCCAATCCATTTAATAGAGCTGGTATTATCCTGTCACCAAAACCAGCTAACAATGATACAAAAAAACAAAAACAAAAACAAAATAACCCCAAAACAAAACAACAAAAAAACCTACAGAACAGTTTACCTCATGAGTATACATATAAAAATATAAAAATCCTTAGCAAAATATTGATAAATTGAAGTCAGCAATATTAAATTATTCCTGGATACTTTATTGCCATTGTATGGTTTTTATATTATATTTTACATTTTATTATTTCTGATGGACCAGAATGAGGCTTTTTTTCATACTAATCTTTTATCTAGTTACATATGCTAAATTTTTTATCCTACAAATTTATGATTCCTTATATTTTTGAAGATGGGAATATCACTTTCAGATAACCTCTTCCTCTCTCTCTCCTGTTTAATGTTTAATGTTACTCAGATATGAGCTAGCAATGTTACTGAGATAGCAATATTCCATCCATCCATCTAACAGGAAAGGCAGGTTTGTGTTGTATATCCCTTCCTGAACAGCATTAGGAACCATTCCAGATAGAATAAGACAGAGACCACCTAGACTGAGTCAGGATCGTGGGTTTGAATCCCTTTCCTGCTGCTGGGTATATTCGTTTGCTCAGACTGGCCATAACAAAATACTACAGACTAAGTGGGTTAAACAAAAATTTATTTTTCTCACTGTTCTGGAGGCTACATTCCAAATCAAGGTGGCAACAGGTCGGGTTTCCCCTGAGACCTTTCTTCTCAGCTCCCAGGGGCCACCTTCTTGCTGAGTCCTCCCAAGGCCTTTCCTCCGTGTGCAAATGTGTCTGTGTCCAAATCTCACCCTATAAGAACATCAGTCAGATTGGACTGAGGCCTACCATAAAGACCTCATTTTAACTTAATTAACTATGAAGACATTATCTCCAAAAACAGTCACATTCTGGGGTATGGGGTCAGGACATCAACACACCAATTGTCAGAGGACACAATTCAGCCCATGATACTGGCTGGTCATTACCATTCTGCTTAGCTCTCTGTCTCTTTGTGCTCTCATTTAAAGTGAGCGGATAGATCATATGACCTCTATATTTCCTTCCAGCACCAGCTTTCCAAGATTTCATCATTTTCAGCTTGCTTGTAAGCACCCTCTCTTTACAAATCTCTTCATTCCCCCTCCCCGGATTAACGTGGATAATACTATACAGTATCATTAAGTGAATAGCTACATTTTCCTGGCTCAAAGGTAGAAGTCAGTTCATAGATTTCTGGAGGTTCTGGGACTGGAAGTTGTTAATTTGACTGAGATTCCTTGCTGAGAGAGAAGAAAATAATTGAAGTTGCAGAGAAAGTAAAATGGAACACATAAGGGGAATTCATTGGAGAGGGGCTTAAAGGTGGGAGGGAAACATGTACAGAAGCAACTCGAAGGCAAAAAAGAAGGAAAACCTGCTCCAGTGTGCCCACAACCACTGTCAAGTGAGTGATGTCAGTCAGTTCTCCTCTTTCATACTTTTTTTTTTTTTTTTTAATGTAAAAGATGTGTGCTTGGTGTTCAGGGACCATCCTGATTTCGTGTAACCTGATTCTTTTCAATAAAGAAGGTGATTCATTAAATGTGTAACTAAATGTGATTCCATTTTTATAACCTTGCTAGGCTTATATAAAAATAGTCACAGCTCAGGGAAAAAAATCTTTTGTCAGATCGAGTGTATAAATTCTTGGTTCATAAACCACAATCAGCTGTAGAAAGGCTTGTGGAGAGACATCTGAGGGCAGCTTTAGAAAGAATGGAGAATTTGCTCTCTGGAGACTAGGTTTATGTCTCTGTTCTGATATTTTCTCCCAAGCAGGTGCACCTCTGTAAGCATCATCTGAAATGAGTTTAAAAGACCCCCCACCTGACCAGTGGGGCATCCCTCCTGGCAGAACTTCTACCGGAAGGAAATTTCAAAACCAAAATACAGCTCATTCTTCTAGAAACAAAATCAGAGTAGCTGGTAAAGGTGAACCATGTTCAGAGCATAGAGCAATAGGGACCAATATGTGGTGTTTGCATTACTGCTCCCTCTCCCTCTCAACCTGTCAGACGTCATTCACCAAGCATGGCAGGCTCTACCTCTGAGTGTGAATGTGCCTCACCATCCTTCTAGCCATTGTGCTCTAGGCAGGCACTCTTCATTGATTAGCGAGAACATGTGAGGTGAAAACAGTTTGCTATCCCCAGCCTAGAGCTCAGTCAGAATGGTGGAACCACATGCATTGAATTTTATTGAAATAAATGTCAGAAAAATTAACTGGGTGGACTCAGAAAAAAGGGCCGTCTGCTGAAAAGAAAGGAAGAGGTCAGGTTGGGTGTAAAGGATTGCTGGCACAGTGGCCCCGTGGTAGGAGAAAACAGCAGATGAGGTGGGATGAGGTGAAGTCTCAGGTCCCATGAAAGCTCGGGAGGAGAGTGGACAAAGCAGGGGTGTGGGGAGGTGTCTTGGAATTCTGACCCAGTTTCAGGGACTTATGTTTGGTTACTGCTGCCTACAAGAGGCAGTGGTAGGCCTGCTGTTTGGGTACATGTGGTGTCCATGAGCCTCAGGTCCCACGGGCGCGGTTGGTCAGGCTACAGTGCCGCCATGTTGGTGGAGGTGCTGGAAACTGGAAACTGGCAAGCCAGACAGTGCTGGTCCAGTGACTGCCCGGGCTCTGCCGCCACAAGTGAGTCAACTCTCATTTCTATCCTATACTCGTTTTGTGGCCTTGGGCAAGTTCTTGAACTCTCCGAGACTCCATTTTCTTGATGGATACTTGGGATTATGTTATGTCTTTCATGGCATCACAGTAAGAATCTGATACATAGTAAATTCTTACTGAATAATAATAGGGAGCACTGTTGTTTTTCTCACTCTACCTCTGCCTCTAGAGAAAGCAAAGCTGTAGGATTTAAGGAAAGGACTCATAACAGTCTGAACTAATATAAGTTAAGACTACTGGGAATGCACTTTATTACAATCAGACATTAAGCTGATTTGGTGGTGAAACCACCACCAAATCAGCTGGCTTATTTCTGGCTTACTCTTTCACCTCCAGCCTTCTTCAGTCCCAGTGGGAAATCCATGGTGTTCACAAGGCCTCAAACTCTGACTTTCTGTCTCATCGACCTGTGATACTGCTGGATGTTCTGATCGACACCTGCTACCTGTGAACTGGTAAGTCCCTCAAGGGGCAAATTGTCCCAGAATTTCTCTGTGCTCCTCTTTTCTTTAGGATCCTGGACCTGTTAAGCCGTGATTCTTGAAATATTTTTATCTGGGCAATTGGTTGTTCTCAATAGCAGAATTAGTCCATAAAACCTAGTTTGTCATAATCTAAAGTGGAAACAAGCTCTTATTCATTTAATATGTATTTGAAAAAAATAACCAGCACATAAAACATGTGAAATGTTAGACAATTTTTTTATTTAAAAAAGGAAGCTATTTTTAAAAAGTATTGAGTAAAAAAGTCATAGGTGATTTAAAATGATATTTTCAGATTACCGGTTTAGTGTATATTAGGCTTTCATACAGTCAATAGTCAGGAGTGGGAGGAAGGGAAAGAAATGGTTGAGACACTGAGGGGTGTCAGAGATGAACTGATTCAATGCAATGACCGATACACCTTCGCAGGGTCATGAGAATCACACTCTTGTGCATCTGTGCTGGATAATTCCAGAGCTGCTGTGGGATAGGCCCATGATATCTAATTATTCTGGAGACTTGTTGAATTGTTTTCCCAGGCTTCCCTGTCCCTAGCCTAGCTCCTTAATAAATTTAACCACACTTGAATGTGGTGTGGGTATCTTGCAACCTGAAAAATTAGGCTTTCAGTGAGTGTGGTCAAGTCTTTATTACTTTTCTTTGGCTGAAACCCTTCAGTGGATCTTATATCGGTAAAACTTCTTTCAGAGTAAAAGTGGCTTGAAAATAAATATAATTGTTCTCTCACAAACAGCAGAGTAAAATTAACTGGTTTGAAAGTTGGTAAGTTAGTTTAGTATTGTCAGAGCCCTGTGCTGGTTTCTCTGAAATTCTTTTGGTTTTCTCTTCTTGGACTCAAGAAGGCTGCTGTGGCTCCTGAAATCACATTTTCATACACTGACAAAGGCAGGAAATAATCAAGGAAGTGACATAGTTCTCCTTTTATCATGGAGGAGAATCTTTCCCAGGAGTCCTCTAAAATCTTTCCCTTACGTCCCGGTGCCTAGACCTGAGTCACATGACCCTTCCCTTGCTGATTTATTTCTGGTTTACTCTGAGTTCCTGAGAGTGGGACAGTGAGTGTCTAGAAAGCTCAGCCTCCACAATGGGAGGTAGACTGTGGCTGCGAAGCTGTAGCAAAGAAGAATGGCTGTCTTTAGATGAACAGTAGTATCTATATCAGCTACCCATTTTTTTTAGGTGATAAAGTCCAAACATTTAATCATGATGTGTTTGTAATTTTTCAGGTTGCAAGATACCCACACCACATTCAAGTGTGGTTAAATTTATTAAGGAGCTAGGCTAGGGACAGGGAAGCCTGGGAAAACAATTCAACAAGTCTCCAGAATAATTAGATATCATGGGCCTATCCCACAGCAGCTCTGGAATTATCCAGCACAGATGCACAAGAGTGTGATTCTCATGACCCTGCGAAGGTGTATCAGTCATTGCATTGAATCAGTTCATCTCTGACACCCCTCAGTGTCTCAACCATTTCTTTCCCTTCCTCCCACTCCTGACTATTGACTGTATGGATCTTACATTCACACTTCCAGTGGCAAAATTGGGCAAGTCAGTCTCTTTCCTAAAGAGACCATGTCTCATGCAGTCTGTAGGATTTGGCTCAAGCATCATGGGAAGTGTCCGTTGATGCCTTAGCAGTCCTTGCTTAATCTTCTGGCCCCCTTGCTTGTCATACCACAGAACTGACTTCTCTCTATTAAAGTTGCCTCAACCTGTGAGGCTTATTAAGAGAGATTTTGGAGCCCTATTCCCGGAGATTCTGACTGTATAAGTCAGGAATGGACCTAGGGATGAGCATTTTAATTTGAATGATTCTGTATGAGGAAATATGGACCACAGTTTTAAAATATCGGTCCCATGAATTAGGCCCTGTACATAGCAAGTTTTGTGACTCCCCTCAAAGAGTTCTGCATAGTTATTTTAAAAAGCCTGATTTCACAATTGGGTAACTAGAGGCTCAGAGAGGACAAAAGCACACAGTGAAGAATAATGAAGCCATGATTCAAACTCAGTTCTGCTTCTTCCCGATCGTCTCCTCTTGAGTCATACCCAGCCACCTCATTATAGTTTAGCACCCAGGCACCCCCAAGGCTTCCTCCTTTCTCGTTAGCAAAGCTGGCTCAGGTCTGTGTCTCAAAATGGCTGCCAAGGAGAGAAGCACATGGGCCCTCCATGAGAAAGCATTGATGGAGCCCCAGTGGCCCTTCTCTAATGAGTACAGACTGTGCTAGGAAAGCAGTGGGACCCAGTCTGCCGAGGTTTCCTGAGCCGGTATTCTGAGAAAAGGAAATTATAAAGGATGGTGCCAATTTCCCTTTAGCCGCTGCCCTTTCCACAGCCACAGGAAGACCTTTGAAGACTTGACAGCACTGTACATGGGATCTGGGCTTTTTTCTGACTCACTCAAACTGATGGCACGATAGGAAAGCAGGGCAGAGGTAGCTGCAGGTTAGAGCAAGAAGGAGGGACTGTGAGCAGGGAGGTTTTCTACAAAATGGGGCTATGATCCAAGCCTCAGCTTCTGTAGTTGGGATTAATTGAGATTCTTGACTTGAACGTGGTGCTCTTTTTGGTGTGATCAGGAGACATCTCCTCCCTGGAGATGGAAACAGCCCACTTGTACCCAGGGGGCGCTAGAACAGACACACACATTCCCCATACCCTAGAGCCCCGTGCTGCTCCTGGCCCAAGAATTCTGGACAGTTAAGGAATAAAGTTTTGGGTTCATGGGAGAAAAAAGTTCACTAGCCTTTTCCCTGCTCAATTTCCACAGCATACACACACTTCATGTAACAGAAGCAAGCCAGGGTACATCTAGGTCCCAGCAGACCCCAGAAGTAGAGCCAGGGCAATTAGCTGAGACTTATACAAGGTTCTCAAAATGCCATTCTTGCATTGACTGTTTAGGCCTTCCTCCTGCACCTCCGCCATGTCTGTGTCTCCTCGTTGCTTGCTTGGAAAACCCACCAAATAGAGGAAAGGTGGACCTATCCTGTTCTGTAGCCAGTGCTGATGGAGTGGACTTCTAAGGCACAGAGAGGATGGTGGGAACCTGAGGGGGAAAGAGTGTGAGACGCACTGCCAGCCGACATGTGTGTGTGTGTATGTGTGTGTGTGTGTGTGTGTGTGTGTGTGTGTGTGTAAAGAGTTTGCAGGTATTATTTTTAAAATGTGTATATCCAAGCATAACATACTTACAAAGAAGTACACCCTCATTAGTGTGGAGTTCAGTGATTTTCAGACTGAACACCAGTCATAAGATCAGCAAGCTGGCAGTAGCTGCACTCCAGAAGCTTCTCTCAAACTTTCTCCAGGCACAAACTGCTCTTCTGGCTCCTACATCATGGATTCATTCTTCCAACTTTTTCATATTTGGAATCACACCTGCCTTCTTCTATACCTCACTTCTGTTGCTTGACCTTACATCCATGAGATGTGTCCATGTTGTCACATGTGGTGACAGGTTCTTCTTTCTCGTTGGACTCTGTTATTCCATTGTGTTAATATTCCACCAGATATTGGTCCACGGTAAAGTTGGCCATAGATTCCTATCATGAATAGTACTGTTACTCACATTCTGAAACATGCATATCTTTCGGCGGACATCTCTACTCTTTTTGCTTGAGTGTGTGTGCCCAGGTGTTGAAATGCTGGGTCAGAGTATGTGTGTTGGATTTCCAGACTGGTTTTACAATTTACATTCCCACTAGCCATCTGTGAGAGTTTTAGTGACACATCTTTGACAACACTTGGCATTTTTATTTCTTTTTTCCTCTCTATTTTAACCCTTCTGGTGGGCATACAGTCAGCCTAGTGACTTTTAGCAAATAGAATCTGATGTCTCCAGAAGCCCTCTTCAGGTCTCACAGTCTCTGTCAATCCCCTGCAGTCTTACATGAGGCCAGCCCACATGTTTGTGCCACCTGCCGTGTTCCAAGAGGTAGCTGACTTTGAAAGCCCTGACATGTACTCTCTCATCCAATTCTAAAAAGAAATACATTATTATTCCCATTTTACTGAAGCAGAAACTGAATTAGTGTCCCAAGGTCACCAAGCAAGAAAGTGACAAAATTATGAGCATCAAACGCTGGACTTGTGCTCTTGCATGTCTCTTCTGAGACATATAATTACCTTATGACAAGGAAAGATGGGAGGAAAGCAGCTCACTCTTATTATAGAAACCAGACTCTACTTCCTGGATTCATTTCTAACTAATTGTACCAACTTAAATTAATACATTCTTCTGAGCCTCCATTTACTTCTGTAAAATAGGGATGCTGATAAAATATCTTAAAGAGATATTTGGTGGGTTAAATGAGACCACTAAGTGAAAGTGACCAGCACAATGCCTAAAACAACAATAAATATAAGTTAAAGACTTCAGTGGAAGATGGTGACTTGAGTACAGGTCTCCCCTATCCATATTGGCATGGCCAAAGGAATATAAAATTATCAATAATTCTGCACTGGTATGGCAAACTTGAGTAAGTTATTGACCACATTCCTCAAACTTTGCGGGGTTTCTCATGGGAAGAGTAGAGTTGGGCAAGAGCAAGGGGGGTTGTCAAGCACAGAGGGCAACCCTGGTAGAAGACACAGGAGGCCCGGGTACATGGGAAAGCAATGATACAGAAGGGAAATGCTGCAACAGGAACCCCGTTCACAGCGACAGACTGATGGCCTCCCCAAGTGGGAAGGAACAGAGGTGCTACAGAGGAGAAGTCAGACAGTGAGTCTTCTCCGTGGCAGGAGGCAAGATGGGCACATGTGCCCCTATAGTGGCCAAGAAAGGGAAAGCAATGCTGAGTTCTGGGTATGGCAGGAGCCTCATACACAGAGGAAGTTCCCTAAGGAAAGACCCAGGCTAATGTCCCCACCTTCCCTGCTCAGGGAGCCACCACACAGGAGTAGAAGGTAACTAGCTCTCTAGTCTAAGATTGGAGATGGGGCTTCTAAAGGAGAAAACTGATGAGCAGAAATCAATAAGGATCCACCTATCCTGTTTATAAGACAATATCAGTCCTATGTACAATGTATCCTCTTTCTACCTGACCAAACATAGATAGAACCAGGATGGAAGCAGTGAAAAGATGCTGCAAAAGAAAGAAAGAAAGAAAGAAAGAGAGAGAAGGAAGGAAGGAAAGGAAGGAAGAGAGAAAGAAAGACCTGTCACTAAGGAATCAGGAGAATAATTTATTTTTGGAAAAACTTCATGAAAACATACAGAAAAAAATTAGGGAGAAACTTTTTGGAATTTAAAATGTTGGCTAACAGCTTTTTCCAACATACTCATAAAGACAATTAAAAAAAAAAACAATTCTCTAAATAGCCTTAAAAGCTGAAACTGAGAAATGTTGTATCAAAATATGAAAGATATTGAACTTGTAAGACAAAAAGAGATGAATTGAGGAAAATATATCCAGGTTTAATTGCACAGACGCTGCATTGCACAGACCAGAATTGTGTCTGTGGGAGAAAAAAAAAGAGGTCTAAAAATAAGTAGGGACATACTTTGTGTCTTTTCCAAAGTGTTACTTAGAATAAGTCACTCAGGATCACAAGCAACCAGGAAATCAGGAAGTAGCCAGGGTCTCTCTCTGCCCTGTATTAAGAATCACACATAATATCCCTTCCTCTGTGTTGATTCATCTACCCATATTGGTCATGTCTGTCCATTCATGGTCAAGAACAGGGCAGGATTGGAGATGTAGGTAGGAGCATTGTGCTGGAAATGCAATATCTGTAAGTAGTAAAGCACTAACGTCAGGTAAGAGCAGGAAGAGCCCAACAGCACAGGAGGGAACGTAGGTGTGAGGTGAGTAGACAGGGACCTAGCTCTGTGTGGTGCTTAGAAGAGTGAACACAGCAACCAGACTGCCCTGAATCTGCCACTAACCAATTGGATGATCTTGAGGGTTCCACAGTGCCTTCGTTTTTCAATCTATAAAATGGGGATAATGATAGTTCCTATCTACTTAGCAGAGTTATTGGGAGGATTAAAGGTGTTCGTATGTGTCAGGTGCTTAGGTAGGACCTGGAACATAATTTTAATAATAATAATGAGATCTATTTACTATCTATTTATCTGTCTTTGCAAGGAGCAAGGTGGTTGAGAAAGTAAAAGCACTGCTAGAACAGAGTGAATTATGTCTGGACTCCTGGATTTCGTGCATCAATAAAATTTCCAATTAAATTTTGGAAATCAACATTGGGTGGCCATTTATTTTACAAGTAAAAAATTTAAAAGATAAGAGCAAAGGGGATGCCTGGGTGGCACAGTTGATTGAGTGTTGGACTCTCGATTTTGGCTCAGGTCATGATCTCAGGGTCGTAAGACTGAGTGCCACGTTGGGCACCGTGTTGGGCGTGGGACCTGTTTGGGCTTCTGTCTCTCCCTCTGCCCCTCCCCACTCTAAAAAATAAATAAAATAGATGTCAGGCTCTGTGCTCAGTAGAGAGTCTCCTTGAGATTCTCTCTCCCTCTCTCCATCTGCCACTCCCACTTCTCTCTCAAATAAATAAATTTTTTAAAAAATTTTAAAAAGTAAGAGCAAAGGAGTTTATTTAGTGAAAATATAGAAAAATTAACCTCAAATAAAGAATTGTCCCTTCAGTAAATTATTCTCAGTACATTGCCTGCATTTTTCTCCATTTTCACTGCTGTAGCAGTGAACACTTCATCTGAAACACGCATTGGTCTAAAGACTGTGGTTTGGAAACTATCGCAGTATATGATAAACTGCTAATAACTGAGAAGTAGAAATAGACTAGGAATTGTGCCCATCAACTTGCTCACCAGTTACAGATATGAGGAAGGATTAGACCCACCACACAAAGGTGAAGGGGAAACCAAGGCAAGTCATTATCCTGATCTCCATAAGGCCTATGTCTTTTGTGCCAAAGACTCCTAATAGCCAAGAAAAGTAAATTTATACCCTAGGGAAGAGGGACATGAGCTAAAGTGAGCTGATTAGTCTGAATGTGTGCATAAAGCAAAAGAAGACAAACACAAAGCACCACAGAGTAAAAAACTGAGAGGAGTCAGAGAAGGACAAAAGTTCTGAAAATAAAGCCTCAAAACTAGCCAAGAAATGGGGCACCTGGGTGGTTCAGTCAGTTAAGCATCTGACTCTTGATTTCAGCTCAGGTCATGATCTCAGGGATGTGAGATAGAGCCCTGCAGAGTCTGCTTGAGATTCTCTCTCCTCTCTCCTGCTGCCTCTCTCTCTCTCTCTCTCTCTCTCTCTCAAATAACTAAGTAAAAATAAAATCTTTAAAAAACATAGCCAAGAACTCCTTTAATGCAATGAGAGGAAACCAGCCTATCAATATTTTATATGTAGATATATTATATATTCTCACACACAGAATCAACCCTCATTATTTGCAGATCCTGTATTTGCAAATTCTTGTACTCACTAAAATTTATTTGTAACTCAAATCACTGCTCACAGTCATTCACAGATGAGTTGCAGAATCTTTGAATTGCCTGATTTGCATGTTCCCAACTCAGTTCAAATGAGGCACTGCGCTGCTTTTTGTTCCATTTCTCATGCTGTAAACAAGTATGGTTTTTTGCTGTATGTTTAGTGCCACTTTCCACATTTTTTTGGTGTGTTTTGTTGTTGGTTTCACGGTTTAAAATGGCCCTACGTGTTGTGCTGATGTGCAGTCTGATGTTCCTAAGCACAACATGAGTCCAATGTTAATGAATCACATACATATATTCATATTAGAAATGTGGGTGCGTTTAAAAAGAAATACACATAAAACAAGGTTATCTACTGATCTGTTGATAAAAGCATTGTGACCAGAGTCTTACAGGAACCTAATCCTATATTTCTTTTAGGAACAGTGATTCAATATTTGCTAATAATTCAGTGTTTGCAATGACTTTATAGAACATAACTGCTATGAATAATGAGCACATGTATGTATCTGTGTGTATATGCACATACATATATGCCATGTACATACATATATATATATGCATATATCACAATGATACTGAAATAGTAATTGAGGACAAATCAAGGAAATGAAATAGGAGATTCAGAAATAGACTTTAGCACAGCTAACTGTAGTGTAGTATTAGTTAGTATATTGTTATTTTATTTTCTGTTATTTAGTTTACTATGACCTCATTTTTTTACTATTTAACTTAAATTAATGTGAAATAATGCAATATGATATTTAGGACCAGAAAGCACAGATGAGAATAATATATATGATAAAGATGTTGACTCAAATTAACTGATGTTATGTAAACTAAAGGATTGGAAAGACATTTAAGTTTGATTTCTGTCTCACACTGACAAAATTATTACCCCTTCTTTGGATTTTCAAATAATAGAAGATTGAGGGTATTTGTCTGTATTTTCTAACTTTTAGCATAACCATAGAGTGTTTGTATAATAAATAGGAAGTAAAAACTTCAAATGATTATTAAAATTCATAGTCAAATTGGAACAATAAATAACCTGAGTCCAATTTCTAGGTAATACCAACCAAATTGAAAAATATGATGGGGAAAAGGGGAAAGAAATTAAAGGTGCTAATTTCCTTCATTGATAGAGTGGAAATTCAGGAAATAGTACTCCATTTTTTACTTTAAAATTAGAAATATAGGTGCAGAGGACAAAAGTAATTTTAAAAAATGGACACAGATGTTTTCAAGTGTTTCCACATAAGTACAACTAGCATCAGAGGAAGTGAAAATATACCCCAGGGATCTGTGAACATAACCCAGAATTGCCCAGTTCCAGACAGAATTTCAAAAGTGTCATGTGAATTTTGTATTTTATCACATTATATATCAGTATCAATTTTAATGATAAAACTTTTATTTCTTTACCATTTGATGCAATAGAAACTTCAAGAACATGTGTTTATCCTGTGTCATGACATATCCCAAGTGCATGGGTACATATCCTCCCCACGGATACATGAACTAGTAGAATAAAGAATATGATCTGAAACTTGTAAGTTATTAGAGAAAAATAAGATATATAAAAATATGCATAATATTGCTGAAAATATAAAATATAAATCAAGATAATAGATGTAAGACAAAACAGCAACTATGATTATAACTAGATAGGATGATTCTCTTATCATAAGAGACAAAACTCTTCAATATCGACAAGAAAACCAATTTCAACTACAACCATTGGAAATGTATAAAGAAAAGTGTTTTTGATAGGTTAGTATTTAAAGGATAGTCCACTCTCGGGCAAATGCAAATGAAAAAAAATTCATAGAGATAGGAGGTTCAAATAAAGTGAAAATTAAAGGCAAAGCACCTGGGTGGCTCAATCAGTTAAGTGTCCGACTCTTGATTTTAGCTCAGGTCATGATCTCAGGGATGTGAGATCAAGCCCCACATTGGGCTCTGTGCCGAGCATGGAGCCTATCTAAGACAGTTTCCCCCCCCCCCGACCCCCCCCCCCCGACCCCATGCTCTCTCTCTAAAAGAAAGAAAAGGAAGGCAGGCAGGCAGGCAGGCAGGCATCAAAGGCAAAATCATTAAAAAGTTGGAAAAAATGTTTTATGTTGATAAAGTACATAACCCAAGCTAAAGTATAGAAGCCATGAGTCTTTGAATAATAAAGCATTAAAATATATAAAGCAATAATAGTTAGAAACTTAAGAATAAATTAATAGAATTTTTCATAGAATGCAGAATATCTAATTTATGGGATTAAAGTTTCCCTAGCAGGCACATTTGAAATTTGTCTCCAAACAATAAATGCAACTCTTTTCATAGAAACATTTATGAAACATTTACAGATGCTAATTATGATCCTCCAAGAAGAGC
>RCUC01133567.1:0-19196 GCA_003697995.1 Taxidea taxus jeffersonii | reverse complement strand
CCCCCCTGCGTGCCCTTCCTATTCCTCCCCCCCTAAAAAAAAGACAATGGAAAAACCTTGTCTCCCCCTTCCTTCCCTCTGCCCTCCACCCCTCCCCAGGATAAATTGGAAGTAAGTTTATGAGCAGCCTCGGGAGCCTGGGCGCTGAGTGCAGGGCCGAAGCGGGTGACAGAGGCGGCGCGCCGGGGGTGGCGGGGAGGGGGCGTCACATTGTCCCGGCGGGGGGCCGGGGAGGGGGGCCGCCGGCGGGGGCGGGGGGCGCGGAGCCTCGTCCGCCCCCCCCCCCCGGCTGTCCCTCAGCCCGGGGATGGTCGCCTCGGGCCCTTCACCACCCTGCCCCCCCCCCCCGGGATGCTGTCGGGGGGAAGTTTTTATTATGATTATTTAATTAATTAATTAATTTTTTTTTTTTGAAAACCATCTTGTTTGGTGACTGAGGGATCTGGTTTAAAAAAAAAAAAAAAGCTGCGGCTGCTGACGCTGCCGGGCCCGTGTGTGTGTGTGTGTGTGTGTGTGTTGGTGCATTTGTCTTGGGTGGCCGGAGCAGCGTTGGGGAAATTCCGCTTATTCTTCTTCTTCTGCAACTTGTTATTCCGGAGAGTCTGCCTGCACCCCTCACCCCGGGGCCGGCCCTCCCGCACTCGCCCCCGCGGTCCGCGGCCGCGGGGCGCCCCCGGGACCCCGCGCGGGCCGAGGCCGGCAGGCCGCTCCGAGAGGGGCCGCGGCCGCCCCTCCCCCGCCCGCGCCCCCGCCGGGGGGAGGGGCGCGCGGAGTGGGACTCTTTCCGTTTGGTCCAGCCCCGTCGTGCACGCAGTTCCCAACACTTCTCGTCATCCTCTCTTTGGTCTCTTTATTCTGCTGAGCGGTGCTGTTAGGATTTCTTTTTTTCCCCTGACCACGTTCGCGATGGTGGGTAGCAGCAAGGTGGCCCTGGTAGGGGAGGGGTTGATATCGAGATTGGGCACCGGGGGAAGAATGTCTCCTTTCAACTTTGTCTGTGGCTTGCACCCCCGGAGAAGGCCACACGCCGGTTGTAGGGTGCAGATGTGCTGAGAGTGATTTCTAAGTAGTTGAGTTGTTGAGATGAGGGTACGACTGCTAATGGTAGGCAGGTTTTGTTTTCATTGGTGAATCTGGTGTCATCATATTCGGGGCATATGTTGAAATATTCTTTGTTTAGGTCTTGAAGTAGAGGATCTCACTCTGCACGTCCACATTGTGTTTTTAAATGATGTCTGCAAGTGTGGCTTTCTAGAATTTCAAATGTGAGTTAAGGTCCGGGTGTGTGTGGGCCTCAGCATTGGCCTTGACAGTGAACTTTGTGGCTGTGTTTTGGATTTCAGAGATTTGCCCCATAGCTGGGGTGCAAGCTGTGCATTTTTTGTTAATAGTAGGTGTCAGGAATGTAGATGTTTAAGCTGGGGACATTAAAGGGAGAGCATTCCTGTATTAATAATTGATAGCTGAATATTAGAATCAGATTGATTTGGGTTGATGAAAGTTTTTTGTTTTGTTTTTTCAAAAGCAGCTGTGCACTCTAGGAAGGAAGCCTTTACATAGGCACACTTTATAGGGGTTCTTTAGGGTAGGGAGCTGGAATATCTCCTTTTAGAGAGGATACTCATCAACATCTCTGGCTTCATTGAGGGCCTGGTAAAGGGACTGAAATTGGGCCTAAGACATCTAAGTGTACTTTTCAGTGTTTATGTTGTTTGTTTACATCTGGTGTTTATCACATTTGGGCACTAGAAATAAATAGGGCAGTTTTACTTTTTTTTTGAAGAGTACCCCCCCCCCCTTTTTAAGTTTCATGATGTACTTGGTTTCACAGCATTGTAGGAAACTGTTACTACATTTTTTCTGGAAATACTATTATTCATTTTGAGTTTGGTAAGTTCTTTCTATTCTTTTTTTCTATCTTCACTTGTGTATGGAATCTACATTATGGGCTCAAAGCTAGCTTATTAGGGGCTATTTAAAATGTCTGAAAACTACATTATAAAATACCAGGACATATTTGGTGGCAAAGAGGAAATTTTTGTGTGCACTTATGCTCCCGTTTATAAAAAAATTTCTGTACTTAAAACTTCTGTAGATGGACAACTGTTCTTAAAAGGAGCATAGTAATAGTGCAGAAAATTCTCTAAATACAAACTTCCAGCTAATATGTGAAAAATATTCCAGGTGTTTTCTTTATGTCAGACTTTTGCTTTTACTAACATAATGGTATTTGCAAATGATTGGCATTGCTTGGCTGGCCATAATAAAGTCTTTTGCTTGAGTGCTTTTGATGGCTTTTTAAGGTAGTTTTTAGATAATTTTGCAAGCTTTATTTAAGCATGTTGCCCTTTGGACTCAGGCAAGTCTTATGGAACCAGAATAGTAATAGATTAAAAAGACTCCTACCTATGCCAGATTTTCTTTTTAAGAGGTATAAGTGATGGATGGGGCCCTATTTCTTTTAAGCTTTGAAGGGTCCATCCTTTTTCCTATTCAGTCATCTAGAAGGAGCTGCCTCAGAAATACTCTTCTTCTGCTTACATGAAGAACTCTAAATGCTATCCAGCAGGAGGTGCTAAAGCAAGATAAAGCCAATCTCTGAATTTTGAGGGTCTTGCTACTTATTACAGTTCTGTTAGTTTCAACTTAGCAACAGGATAAACGCCTTAAAGTTCCAGAAAGATTTTAAGTAAGTCCATTTAAAAGTCCATTAATAAATTACGTTTGCAGTTTGAAACTGAAATCTTTGATTGCTTTTATCTGCTTACCATATTATACAAAATAGATTTGTTATCATGGTAAGCTTAAGAATGCCACGCTTAGCTACAGAGTACTGTTACAATTATTTAGATGCGGAGTTAGTCTTGTATTGGTGAGTGGGGAGTTGAACGCATATGTGAAAAAATAGTGTGCAATGGCTATAAACAAAAGAAGTTGGAGTGATGGTTTTGTGTCATCCCTGTAATGTAAATACAGATAGGATATAGAGATATGAGATTTTGGACAGGGAAATGCTGTATTTTTGGAAAAAAGAAATTTAATTCCTTGTGTTTTTTTCCTCACATCTATAGACAGTGATCCTAATAGATAAATTCTTAGGCACTCAGCTTTACAAATATGTATCATTGCTGTATTTGAGTTGGCCTCCAAAGACTGAGATTCTCGAACTGTAAGTAAAGTTATATCTGTGAGTATAGGTTATTGCTGAGATGTCCCTTAGTAACACTTAACAATAACTGCATAAAGATGAAAGTTAGTTTCTTAGCATTTACAGCACATGCTCCTTTGAAACTCTCTTAGTGTTAGGAGAATTGATTTATCCCTGGGAATATCATGCTACTTCGGTGGCTTGTAAAGTTTTGTATCAAAGTTTTAGAAACTTAGGAATGTGTAGAAAATTTGATGAAGCTGCTTTGAATTTTGTCAGTTTTCTAGGCATAATACTGTACTTTTTTTTCCCAGTAAGATCAAATGAGATAATACATGTGAAAGTTCTTTGTAAATTGTCAGAAATCATGCAGATGTTGAGATAGGTAGCTAATTAATACATGGACAGAAATTTCTGTCTTTAAAATGTTAACGTTCTCCACATCATTTGGGAAATGAGCACATTAAAAGTGTACCCCCAATACTTCATGAATTTTTTTAAAATGCTACTGTGGTTACCAAAAAGCTCTTTGTTACAGTTTTGAAGCTTTGTTTAAAAAATGCTGTGGAGGCAGTTTTTCATAATCCAAAAAAAAGATCATTTTTCTTTTTGTAGATCTTATGAAATATATATCCCCCATTAAAATTTTTTTTCGTTTCTTTATTGATGTGATAATAGTGGATTTTAGTGAATATTTAAGTTCCTGGATTCTTCTATAGACTCTCATTAACACACAGAGTAACAGATGTCACAGTTAAGGTTTTGATTGTTTTGAGTGAGTCTGCTAACTTTCTGAAAAATTCTTACTAAGTAAAGCTTTCAAGCTTGTTTCAAAGTGAAGAAGATGTGTATCTGTATGTATTAGTTTTAGGTACATGGGTATATCATTTTGTTTTTCTCTTTTAGAGGGATGCATGAGGAAATGACTACTCAAATCTAGAAGAGTGCACTGAAATATTTTTGTGTAAAAATAACCCAAAAGTTTAAAACTTGGAGCCTTGATTTGTGGCTTTTTTAAAAGACTCTGCTTGCAAATTTGAACTAAAATAAAATAAAATACAGATAATTGGGAGTCCCTGTGTTTATGAGCATATCAAAAGGTTTAGTTTTAGTCTTATATTTTAGAAGCTACTGCTCTTTATGAAATAGCCCCTTTAATTAAAAATTAAATATAGAAACTTGTTTCTTTGTGTAAGTGAGAAAAACATTTAACTGTTTAAATAAAAATGAAACCTCTCAGGGTAGTATTAACTTTTTCATCCTATGGACACTGAATACTGAAGTTGGTTTTGGTTTTTTTGTTGTTGTTTTTTTGATGAAATACGGAAGTTAAGGTTATAGTAATGTGCTTTTAAATTTTGCGTTCTTGGTATTTTATTGCTGAAAGCTTTTGTATCTAATAGCTATTCAAGGGGAGAAAAGGCAGGGATTAAAGTTTTCGGTCTTTAACCTTCTACAGAATTCCTTTATATCTATATTCAGACCTGATTTCTTGAAATCTTTCCGAACTTTCATGTTAATTTGTGCTAGGAAATATTCATGATTTTTGTTGACTTCTCAGGAACTTTTGTACATGGGCTTTTTTGTAGGCCTTAAGTATTCTTTAGGAGCACAGCAATATATTTTGATCACTTTAACTTCACCCGGTGTGTATTGCTGCTTTGAGTTTTGTTTTGTTTTTTTAAGGGGGTAATATGCTAACCCTGCCTTAAATTTATTGTAGATAATTACTTTTTAAATAGCATATGTTTTCTTGTTTGTGTGTTTGTATGTACATGTGGCTGTGCTATTTTGTAGGCTTCTCTATAATTCTTATGTGTGAAATTTCTGGAATTAACTTTTGTGAGAATGTTGAAGTGGAGTTTTAGGGTTAACTTTTATATTACTTGTCTATTAGTTCATTGTTAAACTGGGGGTGGTGAACTCTTCCACCACATTTAGAGATCATATGTGAGGTTCAGTCAACCTTTAGGTATTCTACAGCAACTTTCTCACACTAGACACTTGTGTGGCAGTTTGAATAACCCTCCAACTTCTCTCCCTCTAGTACATTGCAAGTCCTTCCCCTGTTTAAAAAAAAAAAAAGGTCTCTGTCGAAGGAAAGTATTCTTTTCTATATTTTGGGATCATCTATGGAAATGTTTTCTGTTTTTTAAATAGGCAAAAAAGTGAACAGGTAATATGGAGATAGGAAGGCAATGGGGCCTAACAGGTTGGTGATCTAGGCTTTATTTTGACTCTCTGGGCCTAGGGGACAAAAAATAACTTAAACATAGAAGCCAGAAAGATGGGTTTTGTTTTATTGTTTTGGCTGCATTGAGGATACAAACTGTCAGTACTTGAGGAGAAGGAGCAGCAGAAAGGAATTGATTTTTTTCTGCTGCAGATCCAAGTGTTGTTAACCATGTGCATCTCTGAAGCAGCATACTTACAAATCAAACAGTAGTTGATTCTTTCACTCGATTAACAGTCAAGCCCTAGACAGGTTTTTTTTTAAGATTTTAAATAAGTATCAAAAACTTCAGAGTAATGACAATAATTTCCTGATAAAAGTGGGTGATAGTAACCATGGCAACTGCTCTCTGGCCTTATGGCCAGTATGTTGTATTGATGAAGTCTCAGATCCTGTAGTAGCCTGTCACTTTTATGGTGAAATGTAGTAACATGTGTTGCAGGTGATTTTTAGCTGGATTGTGTTAAATTTGTGTGCCAGCTTATCTTTCCTTGTTAGGAATTTCTTGGACCATATTCCACAGCATGTTTGTGAAGGTGCTGTTGCCTGAAAATAACCCACCACCTGTGTTAGTCCTCCTGATGCAGATTGCACTTAGTTCTTTCCCAGCCTCCTTCCTCAATCTTGCAGAAAATAGGGGTGTGTGTAGAAACTATATATACATAAATAACAGCTCAAAGTTATCTATTTGGACATGTTACTGATGGTTTAAAAAGAATCTTTTGGATGAGAGAAATGGGAATATTTTTTCCCCCAAGTGTTCTTTCTGGAAACTTGTGTGTGTGTGTGAGAGAGAGAGAGAGAAAGAGAGAGAAATGAGGGGTTAGGATTGGAGGGGAATAGAGAACTTTGAAACTGATCAACCACACTTTTAAAAAGATGGCTCTAAAAATGATGTTTTTAAAAATAATTTAAAATTGTATGAAATCTTGTTGCCTTTTAAACATTTCTTTATTGCTTAGCCTGTGTAAGATTTTTCTAATGTGAAAATGTTGATGTAAATATTCATTGATACTTTTTCCAATATGTGGTAAAGAAACTGCCAGAGCAGAGAGCAAACAAGTTAGATCTGAATTTCACTAGACCCTGATAATAAGATCTAGTCAAACTGTGCTTAAATAGTTCAGACTTTCTTAAAACTTACTGTGATAGGGTGAAGTGGTTTACTTACTACATGTCCCAGGATGCATTTCGGGTTTTTGCTTAACTCCGGATTAGAGCGTTGCATGCTGGGACCTGTAGTTGATTTAAACAGCACAGAGAACCCTTCCCTCTTGTCTACTCCATTTTATACAAACAGCTTCCCAAGCCTCTAAGAACTTTCTGCTAAGTAAAATTTGATTGCTAATGTTATGATTATCATGGTGCTGATATTCTAAAGTGAGTCTTCAGAAACACCCTAGTGTTTTAGTTTACCTTGGATTAGTTTGTTGTTTTTTTTACCAGCTACTTTAAGATTTACATGTAAAATAACTGATACAGGTTTATGTATGTTTGTGTTTATATGTTTAAAACTTAGCAGTTGTAAATTTTTTTTGTCTGTGCTGCTATAGATCACTTTATAATTACAGCACACAGATTGCTAATATGGGCATTAAGAGGTTATTATTATAGGGCCTGATATATATGCTGTTCTCTTGTCTTTGAATGGGGCCAGTTACTCAGTGCCCGTATTTAAATTTAGAGTTTATTTAAAAATTATTTTGTAATAATGGTCAATGTCTTGAATCTTAGTGCTTTTTAAATGGAAGATGGATTCCTGAAAATAAATGAGGTTTCAATGTAAATTTAATACTCATAGATAAAATCTGAAAGGCAGAGGAAAAGGTAAGGTTTCCTTAATAATTTGTATTTTCATTCATAAAATTTAAATTTCTCTTCTTTCTCTTCTTTTCTTTGAAGTTCTGATACTTTATTAGTGAATATCAGAATGTTGTTGCAGGGATTAGTTGTTGAAATCTGTGAAAGTGCTTAGCACAGTGCCGGCCACATAATAAAGCCTCAGTAAATGTGTAGGGTTAGCAGCAGCAGCAGCAGCAGCGGTTCTTGTTATTAAATAAATAGCATGCCTCACATTTTTTCCTCTCTTTTTACATTATTATTTGAACAGAAGCCCAGCCTGTTCTGACAAGACCTTGAGATTTTTGGCCTATGGTAATGATGTGGCAGTTCCTTAGAATTTTTTGCTGTACATAAGATGTCTTTGCACCTCAGTTTCTCCCTAAGTGATAGATGCCTGTAGTTAGCTACAAGCCAGTCACAGATCACAAATCCTTTTTGACTAGGATTCAGCTGTGCCTGTTTAGTACTCTTTGCCACTGTACCACAGCCCTTGGTTGACTTTGGAAAGTTAAAAAGATAATGAAAATGTTTTTGTTCAAAATGTTTGCACTGGTAAAATATCCAAACTAGTTGATTAATGAAAATAAGATGCTGCAAAAATGTTCCTCATGTCCCAGTGTATGTAACCTTGAAAAACTCTGTTGTGTTTAGAAGCACGAACCAAGCTATGGCCATAGTTCACAGTGTTAACAGGACTGGTGTATTGGAGGCCAGTGAGCAGCTCCAGAAAGAAAATGTAGTTTCAGGTCCGTGGGTTGTACTTAAAATGTTAGGTTCAAAAAAATCATAAGTCTTTACATTATTTTTCCCTTTTAGGACACTCTAACTTCTTTTAGGCTCTTGAACTTGTAGGATATTTTTATCTGCATGGCTGGTCTCTTTTAGCTTTTTGAGAAGGGAAAGGGACATCTGGGAATATTGAAAAATGTAAGCATAAGTTGTGATATATGTGCCTTAGTTTGAGGGTATACAGAATCAATATAGTGTCTTTTTTACCTGCTTGGCCCATATCTATTCCAGCTTTTCCCCTTGTGTGGAGTTCCTGGAATAATATTGCTGAGGGCTTCTGTGTTTATTTAAGAGAATTCTGCCTTTAGTAGTGATTATTTAAGTACTTGTTCACAAAACATACCAACCCACTGTAATAATACTAACCTTTTTTTCTCTTATAAATATGAACTGAAATTTGTTAATATTTGTATTTTAGACATTGAATAGATTCTTTAGCTATGTCAAAAATTTGTGGGATCTGAGCCAGTAATGCTGCCACATCATGGGTGGCTTTATTTATCTTCTATTAACTTGACTTTTAATTTTTTTTATTTTTTAAAAGATTTTATTTATTTATTTATTTGACAGAGATCACAATTAGGCAGAGAGGCAGGCAGAGAGAGAGGGAGAAGCAGGCTCCCTGCTGAGCAGAGCGCCCAATGTGGGGCTTGATCCCAGGACCCTGAGATCATGACCTGAGCTGAAGGCAGAGGCTTTAACCCACTGAGCCACCCAGGCGCCCCTTAACTTGACTTTTTATTTTATTTTTATTTATTTTGTTTTTTTAAGATTTTCTTTATTTATTTGTCAGAGAGAGAGCAGGAGCGAGCACAGGCAGACAGAGTGGCAGGCAGAGGCAGAGGGAGAAGCAGGCTCCTTGCTGAGCAAGGAGCCCAATGTGGGATTCCATCCCAGGACGCTGGGATCATGACCTGAGCCGAAGGCAGCTGCTTAACCAACTGAGCCACCCAGGCGTCCCCTTAACTTGACTTTTTAAGACCTAACATTAAAATGAAGTAAACTCAGTGGTTACAAAGAAGTTAAATACAAAGGACTAAGTGTAAGGGGTAAAATTGTTTCTAGTGTTAATTGGTCAGTGCACGAAAGATCAGATTTGGATGAATGTTCCTTATCTACATTTTATAAATACACACATGTATAATTCTTAATATGCTAAAGTTGGAAACAAGGAAAGTAAAACTGGGCAGCCATATGTAATCCCTGTAGAGTCCTCTAACACACCTAAAATATTGAGCACAGTTTTCTGTCTTTTTTTAATGAAATGTCCCAGGCCAATGGAAATGAAACGATTGTGATGGTGTCAGAGGACTTGGCCCTAAGACCAGTCCTGTCACTAGTGGTGTGCTCTTGGGAAATTCAGCCTGCTGGGCACTAGTTTTTGCAGTGGTAAGATGAGAATAATGGTAAAAGGCGGCTTCACTATGATGTTAAAAGGACTGGATGGGATAATACTGATGAATGCACTTTATAGACTAAAGTAGTATATATAAATTGAGTTTGTAATCACTAATAGATGCCTGAATTTTAAGGTATTTCTCTATGTTGTGTTAACAATGTTAGTATTTTTAAAAGTTTAAATATAGAAGTTAGAATCATATCATATTTGGTAATCTGAATACCCCCTGCCCATGGTCAGCAGACAAGTTCTTAACATGTTTACAGCATAGACAATGATAATATGCACTGATGCGTTTGTGTGTTTGTGTATATCTATATAATATACGTAAATGTCATAAATGTACTGGTGTGTTGTTATGGTAATGCAAGCTTTAAATTATGGGCTTTTATATTGAAAACTATTTTTATATATTAATATACAAACTTACGCAAATACATATATTTGTTCTTGGAGAGGTGGCACAGATATAAAATTGAATGTTTGGCAAGTTGAGAGCTGTTCTTGTACCGTAAAGGTATGTTATTTTAATAACAACAATAATAATGATTTTTATATTTAGTATTTATTATATATAGAGTTAAGCTCTTTTGTTTATAGTATCTCATTTAATTGTAATCCTCAGCAATATTACAAGGATTTACTATTGCTATCGTACCCCTATTTTAGAGATAAGGAAATGAAGCCCTCCCTGGGATCACATAGGTGTAGCAAATGCTACAACCTGAATTCAAGCCCAAGTTTGACTCCAGAGCCTCTTCTCTTAAGAGTCCATAATATTGTACTAAACTTTTAATTCCTCTAGAAACCTAGAAAGTGAATTACTAAAGAAGTTTTCAATTTACTGAAAAGGCCACAGCTACGGTGTATCATCTTGAGACTGCTTCCTGCTGATTTTGGTTGGGTTAGATTGAGTATTTTGGAAATAGTAAGCATTGGAATGGAATGGAAATGAAGGCATTTGGGTTAGTGCCTGTTTTGTTCATCACTGTATGCCAATTGTGAAGCATAGTGCCTACCACGGAGTGGGGACTGATACCTATTTCTTAAGGTTGGAATTTGGGCACTTTAGCATCATAGGTTATTTTATACATTTTTTTAAGTAAGTGCAGATATTTTACATTTGCTGTTTTAATTAGTTCTTATGTAACTACAACATTTTAGAGGGTTTGATGAGAAATGTTCTTTTTTTTTAAAAAGAATATTATAAAGGCAGTACATCTGAATAATTCTAGCCATACAGATATGTATAAAGTAGAAAATGAAAGTCATCCCATTCTACTTTTAAATTTTCCTGTGCATTAAATATGTACTATATATATCCATTTCAAAAATAAATAGAGTTATACCATAATACTGTCTTAAAGTTTACTTTTTTCAAGTGGCTATCTAAAAAACTTGTTTTTGAAAATAAAGCTCAGGTGGAAAGTGGGAGTGAGGTTGGAAGGAGAGAGGTAAGATTTATACATTAAGATTATAAACTTAAACTCTAGACTGGTTATTACTTATGGGGCAGAAAGCAATTTAAGATCTTTTTAGTTGTCCGTAATGCCTTAGAGATGGTCACTGTTATTTTTAAAACTTTAAAAAATGTTAACCAATTTAAAATGGCAACACCATTTTCTGTCCTGTGCAAGTAATTTAAGAGGCATCATTTCAGAATTAAGTTCTACTAGTTTATTCTGGTAGCTACTATTTATAAAGAGATCAATTATGGTTTCACATAACTTTTTTTTAAACCGGTGGGTTCTCCTCTTAGTTGGTTAGAGGCATTCATTCAACATTTACAAATTAAAATAGCATTTTATTTTATTTTATTTTTTTAATTTATTTGTCAGACAGAGAGAGAGCACTGGAGCGAGCACAGGCAGACAGAGTGGCAGGCAGAGGCAGAGGGAGAAGAAGGCTCACTGCTGAGCAAGGAGCCCGATGTGGGACTTGATCCCAGGACGCTGGGATCATGACCTGAGCCGAAGGCAGCTGCTTAACCAACTGAGCCACCCAGGCGTCCCTAAAATAGGATTTTAAAGCTGAGAAAATAATTGTAGTATTTTAATTAATGGAAACTCAAACCAAGTACTGCTTAATTGGCATTCAGATAGATAACCTTCATAGGAAGTAGTGCTGGTGCTCACATCTTTATGTCAGTAGTGTTGGCTGACCTCACCTACATCCCTGTCTCTACTCACTCAACCACTACCAAATGCTATACTGATAACCCACCATTTTTTCAAGTGACAAAAAAAATAGTTTGAGTGCATGGTGTAAAATAAGATGTCCTCAAGGCCTTATAATCTACATTAAATGTAATTTTTTGATTCTGGCTTTGAGAGTTTTATCTTGCTGCTAAAGCTATTAGTCATAATTCACCTTTATAATTTTTAGATTAAAAAAATTTTATATCGTAGGTAATAAATTTTTCATTACAGAAGTTTTTAAAAGGAGTCTTCCTTGTCCTAGAATGTACTCCTTGTGTCTGCGGTGCCTAATGTTTCTTTAGACTCATATTTAGTGAAGTGCTGAAGCCTGGCCTTAAAATTCCAAGAATTAGATCTGACAGGACATTGCAGTTTATTTAAACTACAGTATAGTCATTTATTTATTTATTTGAGAGAGAGGGAGGGCACCCAGGAATGGGAGTGGGGGGGTGGCTAGAGAAGAAGAGGGAGAGGGAGAGTGAGAATCCCAAGCAGGCTCCATAGGTCTGGAGTAGAGCCCCATCTCATAGCCCTGATCATGACCTGAGCCGAAATCAGTAGTCAGATGCTTTACTGACTGAGCCACCCAGGCACCCCAGAATAGTCAGTTTTAACACACCAATTCAAGAGTTTTCTCATTGGCAGCAATCATATGTGCTTTCATTTTATGTGGCTCAGGCCATGCCTTAGAAGCTATTTTATTATTTCTCAGAATAGTCTTAGAAGTATACTGAGGGCTCAGTTCATGTCATGGATGGTTCAAACTGAGGCAGAGATAAGAATTCAATTAAGTGAATGGCAGAGCCTGATTTTCCTTTCTTACGCTACCTTTGACATTCTTAGCCTGTTGTCTCCAAACTTTAAAAAATGACTGATAGCAGTAAATGTATATTTATATGTAATTTCTGAATTAATGTATGTTCCAAACAAATAGAAAAGTTGAAATTTGAAAAAGGGTGATATTTAAAAATAGAAGTTGCAGTAATTCCTTCTGTGTCCTCCTTTCTTCTCCGGGGTGGGTGCACCCACTTGGAGACAGTGCTTTAGATAGGCCATTCTTCTGTGGAAGAGGCAGCCATGGGGACACCTGGAGGACAGTTGGCACAAGGTGTGGGGCTTTTAAGTTGGAGTGATCTTTTGCAGCTTTTTAATTTTAAAGAAACAGCCTTTCTTTCTGTGAAAGGCTGAAAGACTGAGGGTAAAGGCCTTGAGAGAGGTGAGCTTAAAAGACGGAGATAGCAGCCTTACTTGTTTTCTTCAGAGTTGACCAAAGGGAAAAGGCTGCCTACCCTGTCAGCTCTTACTCCCACTATAGAGATGGCAGTGCCTTTTTCTGTTGTTGTTAGGCAGTTTATAGAATGCAGGATAGCTTGGTAAGCGTCTTCTCTGTGCCTGATATGACGTAACATTGTGGAGTATGCAGCATGCATGTTAAGTACAAGTGGTTGTATTTGGCTTGTTGCTGCAGCATTTTTGAGGATGTCTTAAAAAGCAGTTCTCATTCGATAGAGTTGGAGATGTGCAAATTATTGAAATCATCATTTCATGAAGCCCAAACTTTGTAACTTGAATTATTCTATTTAGTATTTGTTTATTTCTCTCCTCTCCTTCTCCCCTCCCTCCCTCCACCCCCCTCCCCAGTACTTCAGAGCAGAATTCTTTTTCTGAAAGGAACAGATGCTGTTAACTTATCAGGACCTGATACTAAAAAGCCTACAAAAATCTTTGTGCTGCTTATTTTCTTTATTTAATCTATATGCAAAGCATATTGTAATTATTGCTGTTAGAGGGTTTTAAACTGATGGTTCCCCACCCTTCCTGTGCACAGGGGAGATAGATTAGGAATGCCAAATGGACAACTTGGTATAAAGAAATAATGACCACTGAAATAAAACAGGAGTTCAAATAAAAAGCAAACCACATACAAATGTAGAATGAAAATATCTTTTAGTAAAATGTTAGCATGCTGTACTTGGAACAGATGCCACATTAATTCAAAAGAGAGCCCAGAAAATGTGGCAACTTTACGATGTCAATGGAGAGAGCTGCAATAGTTCCTTTTCTCATTGTGTCAAGTTCTCAGTACCTCCAGGTCCAGTCCTGTTCTTCTGTATTTATTTTTCTGGGGGTATTCCATGTTAGCATACAAATAATAAATCCATGCTCCTTGTTTTTATTTATGTAATTAAATACATTATCATACTAGTAGATATTAGGGTGGAAAGCCCAGTAACTTGTTACAGTAATGATTTTTGTTTCAAATATGTGTATAAAAATATTCAGAATCTGAGGTAAAAATTGATTTTTCTCTCACCTTTCAAGGCGCATTTATGATAATAAAGTAGTCTAAGAATTGAGACTTTCAAAGAGGCCTATGCTTTTTTCTTTTCCTTTTTCTTTTCTTTCTTTCTTTCTTTTCTTTTCTTTTTTTTTTTTTTTTTTTGAGGCCCATCCTTTTTTGAATGTAGAATTTGGACAAGTTACAAAACTATGAGAATTTTGCATTTTTTTCTCATTTAAATTTGTAGTTATCATTGGACATTTGTTATGATTTTTAAGTAGCTTAGATTCATTCATTCCTTTTGCGGTGTTCTTTATGGTGTTTGGGAAGAAGGAGAAAAGGGTGTTGGAAGGGGACTACCATACACACTTGGATACTTCCAGACTGACGTTCATTTTACAGAGGATTGCACTGGGACATCTCTGAATTGCTTGCTTCTTGCAGTTTGTGCTTAATGTGATTCTGAGCATGGAGAGAGATGGGCTGGGGGTTCTTAACCAGACTTAACAGTATGCCACTTCCTGAGCAGTGTAGTGACCTAATCACCAGGGGTGTGTCCTCTGCGCCTCTAAAGTCTGGCAGGCATGCTTAGAAGAGTACTACTAGTTTTCTCTTAATTAGTCAAAGCACGAAGGCTCACAGTCCAGTAATTTTGTTGAAAAGGTTAAAAGTTTTGTTTTGTTCAGGCAATCCAGGTGAAGGGAAGTTTTTAGCATGGCAGTAAATAAAGCTCAGTGGTTGGGTATCCGCACTGAAGCTGGAGCCAGTTTGCATGGGCTCAAATCCTGGCTTTGCCACCTATGAGCTCTCTAGTAATGGTCAAATCACTTCACTGTCTGTGCCTCTGCCTTTGTAAAATATGAATAAATAATAGGACCCATATGAATGCCTGGGTGGCTTAGTGGGTTAAGCCTCTGTCTTCAGTCATGATCTCGGGGTCCTGGGATCTCAGGGTCCTCTCTGCTCAGCAGGGAGCCTGCTTCCCCCTCTCTCTCTGCCTGCCTCTCTGCCTACTTGTGATCTCTCTCTGTGTGTCAAATAAATAAATTTTAAAAAATCTCAAAAAAATGATAGTACCCATAGCCAGAGGTTGTTAGAAGGAATTAATACGTTAATGTATAAGCTGCAATAAGTTCTTGACACATATAGTATGTACTAAATAAATGGTAACTGTTGTTAGGTATTACTTAACCTTCATTCTCAAGTCCTTTCTTCTCTCCTCAAGGCTTGAGACAAATGTTGCATAATGGGAAAAGAGCCTGAGCTTTGTGGTCTGACCCCTCAATTGGAATCTCTGTACAACCACTTAAAAGTTGAGTGTGTGACCTAGGACTAATTATTTAAGCTCCCTTCAACAAAGATGTCTCTCATACATGCTGTATACCAAGCCCCGTGCTATTCATTTGGACTTCAGTTTCTTCATCTGTGATGTAGGGTTGATAACACCAACCTTCTGGGATTGATGTGAAGATAAAATGAGGAAATTTAAGACACTTGATAAGCAATAACTGCTGTTATCATTGTTATGGTTACAGTTCCTCTAAAAGTTTATGGGGAAAGAGTAAATATGGAACAGCTTAGCTGGAAAGGAGGTTTTTCTCCCCTGAAATGTCATGGTGAGAAAAGGTATGGGTGGGAAAAGTGTATCTAATGAGTCCTTGTTTGTGAAAGCTCTGGGAGAAATAGAAAATATGTGGGAATATGTCAGTTTTAATAAACTTTAAAAAATATTATAGGGCTCTTAAAAAAAAACTCTTAGTGATATAATAAGCCTTTTCTTGTACCAGCATAGTGATGTGGTTTACAGTAGATCACTTAGCAAAGTCAGTAGTAGACTAGGCATTCTAACTCAGAAGTCTAAAATCCTAATCAGCTGCTCAGTCTCTTGGGTCAGCTGCTCAGGACAAAGTGTGTGCTTAACCCTGAGAACACATGCTTGAGTGGAATAACTAGTGGAAACAATTGTAGAGTCACACAAATGCTTTCTAGTAATGATGGACATCATTTATTTGCCTTCTGATTTTGGGCATTTTGCCTTTGTGAAATTTCCTCTCATCTGGTGCCTGGTCTTTTCTTATTGTTATTTTCTTTCTATATTTAATTATCTTATGTTACCTGTATTGAGCCTAGAAGCTGGGCCTGAGGACAAGTTGGTTATAATAAAAGCCACTCTTTAAGTTTCCGCCTTACAATGATCTCAGGCTTAAGATATTTTGGTAAAGTATTTGAGTTTTTAATATGCCCATTAGTGGGCATGTGTGCCTGTGTGTGCATGTGTATGTGTAGGTATCTATCTGGTAAGTGAAATAAGTCGTTGAGGGAGGGGAAATGATCATTAAGTGTGACATAGAATTGATTTTATTTATTCACTACCAATTTGGAGCTGAAACTTTTTTGATCTTTGATCTGTGTGGTTTTTTCCCTAGGATTCAGCAAATATATTTCCAGTAGCTTACCACAACACCCTGAATATGGCATGTGTTATCACGGATGAGCATTTGAGTTAAAGTAGAATAATAGCTTCCATTAACTTTTTGTTCTTACTTACCCAACTGTACCAGTTCATAAAGGCCTAGAAGGTGGATAGGAGCATTTACTAGATCTTATTTTGTCTGTGTTCCTAAAACAGCGTTTTTGCTTTCTGAGCAGAAATTCCAGCAAGTTTGTTTTGATAACATGCTTGTACTTTATCTCAACAAATATATTAAAAAATCGAACAGTTTTATAGCAGGCTGTATAGTTTTCTTTCGTTCCCCCCCCCTTTTTTTAAGTAGGCTCCACGTGGCGCTTGAACTCAAAACCCTGAGATCAAGACCTGAGCTGAGACCAAGAGTCGGATGCTTAACTGACTGAGCCACCCAGGCATCCCAGTACAGTTTTCTTTCATTTTAAAAAAAATTGTAATATTACTTTACAATTTCTTTTTTTTTAAAGATTTTTATTTATTTATATGATAGAGATCACAAGTAGGCAGAGAGGCAGGCAGAGAGAGAGGAAGGGAAGCAGGCTCCCTGCTGAGCAGAGAGCCCGATGTGGGGCTCAATCCCAGTACCCTGGGATCATGACCCGAGCCGAAGGCAGAGGCTTTAACCCACTGAGCCACCCAGACGCCCCTTACTTTACAATTTCTAGAGTGGTCAGTAAGTGAAGCTTTGTAGTTTTAGAATTAGCATAGTGTATGCACAGTATTAAGGTTTCTTTATGCAGGGCTTACAAAAAAGTTGCTTCTCTTGGGTGAATGGAATTGTAGAAAGTTCAGGAGTGTATTTCATTTCAATAAATAGAGGAGTTAGAAATAGGCCCTATGAGGCCTTTGAGGTTGACTTAAAGAATTGTACAATTTTGAAAATCAGTCTGTCTGATCAGTTTGTAAAAAGTTGGGCCATTCATGTTGGGGCTGAACTCCTACTAGATTTATGCGGGAACCTGTCTCTTTCAGCTTGGTACATTAGCTGCTTCACGGAGAGACGCACATCGATTGCACATACTCCCTCCATTGCCTTTCCTCACCCCTCTCCTTTGCTGTCTCTTTGCCGTCTCTTCTCTGTGTATGCTGTCCTGTCTACTGTGCATCACTCCCTCCAAAGGCACCACTGTTGTCTTCTCTCTCTCTCTGAAAAACAATACAAAACACCATTGTAATTATTAGTTTTTAAACAGAGCTGTTATCAAGACCTTAAGGCTTTAACAGTTTGTGGACCTCCTTATTTTGGGCCCTCAGCCAGGGGTTGGATAATAGATATCTTAAAATCACTTGTGAAGTAACTGAGTATTTATGAAACATTTTATATCTGGACTGAGGAAGAGAATAGAAAAAGACCTTTTACCTCAGAAGTTGCTGTATTTTCTGGTAGGGGGTGAGGTAGGGGCATAGTCAAGAAAGGGGAGCTTTGAGGTTATTTAAACTAAGATAAGGGAAATAGGAAGCATTAATTGATTAGATGGTTCTCTCTACTCCTTTGGACCCAACTGGAAAAGAATTTGGAAATTCTGGCATTGCTGATTCTAAAAGTATTCTGGTTTAGTAAAGAGAGGGCTAGTAGAATTTCTTTCTTTACTTTGTAAAATGCAAAATATGGCTATTGTGCCTTGTTTTTAGGCATTGATTGCATTACATTAATTGGTAGTTGCAAAAAAAAAAAATTGGTAGTTGCAAAATAGCAGATCATTTCCTCTCCAGATTTCTCCTAGTGGTTTTGAGTTGTTAACTGAATTGTTTTGGTGAGTAAAGTAAAACTTGGAAATTAGTTGTGGTTAAATGTTAATGGCTATATTGGATTTAAATTTAGTAGCTTCTAAGATTTATGCAAGGCATTTCATTTATTTTATAATTACATATACTGAAAAACATGTTTGAGACAAGAATCTTAACTTTATAGGATTTTTAAAACTTCTTTTTATGGAAATTTAAAAACGTATGCAAAAGCAGAGTGAATAATATTAGCAAATGCCACATACCTCTTAACCCAACTTCAGGTTATCATTTTGCCAGTGTTTACAGTGTGTGAAACATACAAGGAAAGCTTTTATGTTTTTAAAACGGGCAGTACAAATAGATCTGTTGATATACTCAAAATGTGTGCAAGAATGTTAACTCTTTTCATACATTGTAAATTCAATGCCGATTATCACCCTTTATGATAATACTGCTTTCATTTGTCTTTTAACTTATTGGAGGTGTCTGAGCCACTACTAACTTAACAGAGAACCACATCTGCTGGAAAGATTGTAGTTTTCTTGCGCCTTCTGTCTGTAGTAACTTATGATTATTAGTTTTTTGAATTTACTATCCTTCTTAGTTACATTTTTTTTTAAGATTTTATTTATTTATTTGACAGAGATCACAAATAGGCAGAGAGGCAGGCAGAGAGAGAGAGGGGAAAGCAGGCTCCCTGCTGAGCAGAGAGCCTGATGTGGGGCTCGATCCCAGGACCCTGGGATCATGACCCGAGCTGAAGGCAGAGGCTTTAACCCACTGAGCCACCCAGACGCCCCTCTTACTTACATTTTATTGTATGTACACTTGCCTATCGGCAACTTTCGTATGAACCATCAATAATGGTCTTTTCTAGAGTATGTAGAGCAACTTAAAATTGGAAATTCTTAGATCTTGTTCTGCATATTCTCTTTTGACTATTCTATTTCTGTTTCCTATTTGTATATACCAACTGACTAAGGAATACATGTTATACCGCGTACAATAGTTAAGGAGGGAATTTTGACTCTCTGCTATCCCTGGACGTGATAACGGTGATTAGGAACTTAAGTTGTTTTCTCCCTTGTTCACTGCTCTTTGGAGAGGTAGT